>JADBJO010021656.1:0-22500 GCA_016801955.1 Conus betulinus
CACACACACATCGCCCGCACGCACGCACGCAATGCACGCACGCACTCACACTCACACACATCCACCACACATACCTATCACCACGCGAGCGCGCGCGCTTACCCCCACATGCACACACGCATGCACAAGTGCACCACATGTTACGCACATAGGATGGGTGGAAGGAGAGAGAGAGAGAGAGAGAGAGAGAAGAGCGAGGAGAGCGAGAGGACGAGAGGAGAGAGAGAGAGAGAAGAGAGCGAGAGAAAGAGAGAGACAAGAAAAGATGAGAGAGAGCGAGAGAGAGACAGGACAGACATCACATACAGACAGACAAACAGACCAGACAGACAGACAGAAACAGAAACAGACACACAGACAGATACAGAGAGGGGACAGACAGACAGCCAGACAGTCAGGCGAGAGACAGACACACAGACAGAAGGAACATGCGTGTGTGGGGGTGGGCTGCTGTGTTGTGTGTGTGTGTGTGGGTGTGTGTTTGTAAGAATAACTTCAATCTGTGTGTGTGTGTGGGTGTGTGTGTTGTGTGTGTGTGTGTGTGTGTGTGTCCACACACACGGCGATTCAAAGACAATCAATAAGAGGACAAATTAGTGAAACACACACACACACACACACCACACACCACACACCACACACACACACAAACACCACACACACACACAACACCGCGCGCGCGCGCACAACACACACACACGCACCACACACAGACACACACACCACACACACCACACACACACCACACACACACACACACACACACACACGTTGCGAGAGCACAAACACTCACACACACACACACACACACACACACACACACACACACACACACCCACACACACGCACACACACACACGCACACACACACACACACCACACAGCACACACACACACACACACACACACACACACACACACGCACGCACGCACACACACACACACTCACACACACACACACACACACACACACACACACACACACACCACACACTATAGTTCTATGGCTATTTTAAAAGTGACATGTTGTAAATGAGTGTTCTCCCTTCTCAGTCGGCTCTAGTTTGAACTTGTAACGCCTCAACCAAAAATGTTGAGAATTAATTCCCAGGAAAGCAAATGCCAACAACAGCGTCACTGAATCGTTCACCAACATCAGTCATGAAGGAGAAGAATCAGATCTCATGCCCTGGGACAGCTCTGACCCATTTTTTTCACTGCCCATGCCCGCGACGTCATAGTGGTGGTGTCTAAATGCTACATTCGGCAGTTTGTTATTTTCTTAGGAATTCCAGGAAACGTTCTGTCTTGTGTTGTTTTCATGAAGGTTTCTACGGCTTTTGTGTCGGTATTGTTGTTGCTGTTGTTGTTGTTGTTGTTGTTGTTGTTGTTGTTGGTTTTTCTTCTTCTTCTTCTTCTTCTTCTTCTTCTTCTTCTTCTCGTCGTCGTCGTCGTCGTCGTCGTCGTCCCTCCTCCTCCTCCTCCTTCTTCTTCTTCTTCTTCTTCTTTTTCTTCTGTCGTTCTTTCTTTCTTTCTTTCTTTTCTTTCTTTCTTTCTCTTTCTTTCTTTCTTTCTTATTTCTGTTTCTTGTTCTCGTCTTCTTCCTGTACTGTTATTCTCCTTTTGTATGTACAGAACGGGTGAAGCAAATTACATGTGTTGATGAAAGCAAGTTGATGAAAGCAAGTTTTGGATGAAAATATGAAGGAGAAAAAAAAAAACCTGAACAGAAACGGCAACAGAAAATGGGTTATATATGTGTTCGTCAGAGAGGAAATTCAAATCGAGTTGTCGTCGTGTTTGTCATATCTCGTTGCAAAGTGAGGCGGCTGCAGGCAGAAGTCTAAATACATTTTGAATATTGATGTAAGCACACACGCAAAAAACAAACAAACACAAACACACACACAAACACACAAACAACGTCAAGACGAAACGCTACCAGTTCCTCTACAAGAGCTTTCGTTCCCTTCTCTCTCTTTTCCCACCGCAAGTATGTGTGTAGGTGTTTGTAGCTATGCGGAAACTGACTGACTGAAACCAATTTCTTGTCAGATTAACTCAAAGTTGCTCTGACAGATGGAAACACACGCACACACACACACACACACACACACACACACACACACACACACACACACACACACACACACACACCACACACACACAATTCAACTTTGTATAAAACAAAAAACTAAGAAAGGAAGTAATGTTCCAAATTGAACACAAAGATGGGAAGGATGAAAGGAATATGAATACGTTTGAATGTCTGTTGATTAAGGTAGGCCCTGAAGCCTTATAACATAAGAGAGAGAGAGAGAGAGAGAGAGAGAGAGAGAGAGAGAGAGAGAGAGAGGAGAGAGAGAGAGAGAGAGAATCTTCAAGATAACGATGATTTCAAACAGTTCAAAATGAAATCAGTCAGACAAGATTGTACCTGTGCTGAAATTAGAACAATTCTACTTCCTTGTACAATGTTCTATCCATCGAGATTTTGACCTAGTGCCAGTTTCTAAGGACATCATAATAATTCCACCAAGTGCCTCTGTCTTGCGGAAAAGGTAGATCACAATGCCTTGGGTAGGATGAAAAAACCCGGGGTGGATGCAACACGACGCATCTTGCTGTCTTCCTCGGTGTCTTCCAGAGCAGCCGTCAGGGGTGAACTGTTGATTTTTCATCTGTGACATGCCTGATAAATCAATGAGAATTTTACAATGGAATGCCAGTTCAGTACTGACAAATGAAGCGTGGTTACTTCAACATCTAGCAGATCATAGTTATCATATATTGGGTTTTGCAATCTCTAAATGTATGCAGATTCAAATTACCAAAGACTCACTTTTACTACCCTCCGGTACATAATAGAGTTTCTGATTCAAAAGAAAAAAATCAACACGCTATTTATATATCCGAGAAGGTACAGAATATGTTCACTGTCCATCACCTGCACCATCTGATCTACCACACTTATATTCATGCGCGGTCAGTGTGAAACTTGACAACATTGCTCTCAATGTTGTTTCTGTATATCTTCCGAAAGGGCCAACTGACCAAAACACTGAGTGGCTACACACAATACAAAGCACGAATGAAAAATGGCTGATTGCTGGTGATTTCAATGCACACTCTCCTTTTTGGGAAAAGGATTGTTCCACTGTAACCAGCAATCGTTTTGTTGAAAATGTTGTCGATTCCGATTTGTATTTGCTCAATAATGGAAGTGTAACCAGAATTCCAGATATTTCTACACATAAAGCAAGTGCTATAGACTTGTCTTTGATATCTCCACAGTTAGCCTTTGATTGCACTTGGCAAACTTACGAGGACATCTTGAAAGTGATCATTTGCCGATTATAATAACAGTCAATGAAATGTATAATATTCAGGAATTACCAGAGGACAAAATTCCCAAATACAATTATATAAATTTGCCGACTGGGACAAGTTTTAAAACTCTCCTTATCGGCATAGATGTAGATAGTGTTTGTGGAATAGAGAGAGTGTGGATAATATGTATTCAAATTTCAACAAACTGATACTTTTCGCTGCAAATGGTTCCATACCTAAATCTAATCATATACAAAAAAAACACGTCATACTGGGAATGTCTGGTGGTGGAACAAAGATTGTGAAGAAGCTGTAGCTTTAAAGAAGTTTAAATACAAGGAATATATTAAAACAAAAGTGAGGAAAACCATCAAGAAATGAAGAAAGCAAAGGCACACTCTAACAGAGTTATTGCAAAAGCAAAGCGACTTTACTGGTCATCATTTTGCGCAAGAGAAGTTTCCCAGCATAAAGAGATCTTCAAAAGGTATGGAAAAAGTTTCAAGTTATGAAAAAAGGGATAAATATTCCAAGATATCCTATTAATTTGGAGACTAAAAATTCCCGACTCCATATGAAAAAGCCGAAGCTTTTGCTAATATGTTTTCTAAGACCATGCGCCTGGAAAGCCTTCCGCACGAATGCAGACAACATCGGGAAAAAAGCAAGAAAAAACAGAACTTTATGATGACCCCATTTCCAAATAATGACCATTTCATAAATGCACCCATAACCACACAAGAATTAAAGGATGCCGTCTCTTTTAAATGCAATAAAACATCGTCAGTAGGGCTGGACGGCATTTCAAATTAAATGTTACAACACATGCCAGAAAACTTTTTTCTCTTTTATTAAAAATATTTCAAAAGATTTGGAAAGATGGTCTTATGCCAGTTATTTGGAAACAGTCAATAGTAATCCCAATTATAAAGCAAGGAAAGCCTGTCACAAACATCGACAGTTATCGACCTGTCGCTCTGACTTCTCATGCTGCAAACATATGAAAAAATTGTACTGAATAGACTTATCTATTTTTGTAACAAAAATCATATAATACCTACTAATCAAGCAGGCTTTATAAAGGGAAGATCTACCACTGATCATATCGTAAAGTTAACAACTCAAATCAAATATCAGTTTGCCAGACGGAAGAGTGTTCTGGCTACATTCTTTGATATCAAAACAGCCTTTGATAGTGTATGGCATGCTAGATTGTTATATAAATTAAAGGCGATTGGGATTTCAGGTAATTTTTACAGTTATATTAAAGAATTTCTAACACAAAGAAGTTTTACAGGTCAGAGTACAAAACGCATATTCCAGTTTAAACCATTGGATATAGGTATTCCTCAAGGCTCTGTAATAGCTCCAATGCTATTAATATTTTGCTGTATGATCTTCCAAAACATGTAACTAAAAATGCTACAGTTGTACAATATGCCGATGATCTGTGTATGTGGATAAATACTTGTATGAGAAAAAACACATCCAAAAGAGCACTAAACTACCACAGAAAACTTTATCAGGCAGAACTTGATAACCTTAGCAAATACTTGTTTATAAATGGTCTAAAGCTTTCCCATGGAAAAACTCACATGGTTTTATTCAACAATGGGGATGATCCCTCTGATTTACCATCTTTTAAGCTGGATGGGATAACACTTGCGTACGTACACTTAATTAAATTCTTAGGTGTCCACTTCACATCGAAACTCACATGGAATATCCATATTGATTACCTTTTAAATAAGGCAAGAAAAACTTTAAATTTTCTGAAAATTTTGAGCAAGCAAACCTGGTGCCAAGATGGAAAAAAATATTAAAGCTCTTGGCTTTGGCATTAATTCGTTCTAAATTATCATACGCCCAAGAGGCTTTCTTTAGCGCACATAACTATTTGTTACAAAAATTACAAAGTGTAGATAGCAAAGCCTTCAAATTATGCCTAGGAGTTCCGGTATATGCCTCCACTTTGGGGACATACAGAGAAATAGACTTTTACCGTTAAATGAATATAGGAATCTGTCACTTGCAAAATATTTCATGAAATGTACAACCATGGAAGGTGTGAATGAAATGGAAATATCTATAAACCCGGAGAGTGATTATCCAAAAAGAGCAAAAAAATATTGCCTCTCTGTGCACTATCAGTTCATACACTGCTGATTTGTTTAAGAAAGGTAATATAGATGTTAAGTCTTTGTCAAAAACGTCTCTTATAGATCCCATTCCAACTTGGGAAAGAGAAAGAAGGCGAAGTTTGATCTTGATTACACTGATACAAAGAAAACAAATCAGCCTTATATCTTGTCATATTTAACGAAGATGCAAATGCAAGATACATATTCCAACCATCTTAAGGTGTACACAGATGGATCGTTGACGAGTATCAAAGAGGCCGGATCAGCATTTGTTATTCCATCGCTGAAAGTAAAAAAAGCATATTTTCGTTGGAAAATATCACTCCATATTCGTAGCTGAAATGATAGCGATACTTATGACGTTGACATTTCTAATTGATTTACCACAGTCAATTTTTCAAGTGTTGTTTTGTGTAGATTCGCTGTCAGTGTTACAATCGATTAAGTTTTTAAATTCAAATTCAGATAACTTTATTTTGAAGG
Organism: Conus betulinus; assembly: GCA_016801955.1. Classification (NCBI taxonomy): domain Eukaryota; kingdom Metazoa; phylum Mollusca; class Gastropoda; order Neogastropoda; family Conidae; genus Conus; species Conus betulinus. The sequence goes on from JADBJO010021656.1 coordinate 5,955, forward strand.
AATTCAACATTTAATCCACGTCTTGATATGTAAGTGAACAGATATAACTTTCTTCTGGGTTCCTTCACACTGTGGAATTTTCGGGCAATGAACTTGCTGACAGATGTGCGAGAAAAGGCGCTGAAAATGGAACGAGGGTACAAACTATTTCCATACCGTTCACTTTGAAAGAGAGTCAACAACTTTTAAAACAAACAGCTTGGGAATATTTTAGAAATGATCAGAACAAGCTGAAACTCATGTTCAGACACACAAATAATCCTCTTTTTAGTATTGATCATTTCAAAAGCATCCAAAATCTGCGCATTTATGATATGCATCAGTACAGAAACTTCGTTTCAATATTTCATCGTTTGAAACTGGATGCTTTTTTAGAACTAAATAGCTCTGCAACAAAATGCATATGCGGGGAAAACAAAATTGACAAGAGATCATGTTTTGTTCAAATGTGCGCCTCTCAAGGCATTTCTGCCACGTTTATCAGGCATGTCTGTGACAGATATTTTTTTTCTGATATTGATTTTGCTTTGAACGTTACTTTCTGCTTGATTTGTAGCCCAGTCAGGTATTTGCTTTAATCTGATATTGATAGGGTGTGTAGGTTTGTTTGTTTATTCGTTTGCCTGTTTAATTGTTTTCTGATGTTATGTACAACCCTTCGCTCACTCCCAGCCGCTCCCTACACACACACACACACACACACACACACACACACACACACACACACACACACACACACATACACACACACACACACACACACACACACACACACACACACACACACACACACACACACACACACACACACACTTATAAGCAACATGAACAAACTCTGTCTATCTCCTTCTATTTGCCTATCTCTCCTTTCTTGTCTAATATCACATAGTTTGTGAAAAGACGTTAAATTAAAGTACTACTACTACTACACACACACACACATACACACACACGCACGCACTCCTCTCTCTCTCTCTCTCTCTCTCTCTCTCTCTCTCTCTCTCTCTCTCTCTCCCCCCCCCTTTTTTTCCCAATCCTCTTTTCCTCTCCTCTCTGCTCCAACACTAGTGTTAACCTTTCACTCTTTGATCGTCCCTTTTCCTTTTCACCTACCATTAGTACTATTAACATTACAAAGTGTATCCTCACCACCCTCTCCCTGGTCCAGTAGCACTTTTAACTTTTACTCCTTGACCATCTCCATTCCTTTCCACCTACTATTACTGGTATCAATATTACTCTTATTATTTTTGCTCCCAGTAGTTTTGCTCTAAAGGCAGGTGAAGACACTGCTTCTCTGGGTCCTCCCCAGCAACCTTCGGGTGCTTGTCTTTTTTTTCTTTTCTTTTTATTTTTTGCTCCCAGTAGCACTATCATCACATCATCATCATAATCAGCGTAGTATCAAAACTTCGTTGCCTATCTTGCACTGAAGTGGATAGAGAGATAGTGATTGCTCGTTCATTGTCGTTGTCCTGGGTGTTTTGCGTCTTGCCTGAACAAGGCTTAAGAGGTTGAAACGCGTAGCGTTTTGTCTTGTGATTCGTTTGTCCACGTTTGTTTATGCGGTGCACTAACATTAACATTTAAAATGTGTTTTGTTGTAATCGTTATAAAATGTAGGCGGCGTGACTGGCTCGAGCAGAAAAGAGAATTGAAGATAGATTGTAGTCAGCTTATAAGGCATTTTAGTGCACCAGACATTTCAAGTGATAATTTGTGTGTGTGTGTGTGTGTGTGTGTGTGGGGGGGGGGGGGGGGGGGGGGGGGGGGGGTTGGGGAGGAGGCGGGAACATAAAATAAACCGCACCAGTCACAATTCTAAAATGAATTTCTAGTGTTGCTTGTACTTGTTTCAAATATGTACATCAAACACACACACACACACACACACACACACACACACACGAGACGTTGTACGAACTGTACACAAGTGCGAAGGAAACTGAAAACTGTTTCTTGTTTTTATTAGTGTGTGTGTGTGTGTGTGTGTGTGTGTGTGTGTGTGTGTGTGTGTGTGTGTGTGTGTCTGTGCGTGTGTGTGTTCAGCAAAGACTGTGTCAGACAGAATAAACCTACTCCTCTTCTGCTTGGCAATCGCTGACCTTTTCAACCTGCTGGCTCAACTTTTGTTGGTATGCAACTGTTACTTTGTAGACAGTATTCGCATTGTCAACTCGATGACTATCGTAAACGCCAAGTTCAGCTACGTGACATACTATTGGAAATTTGTCACGGGTGTGCTCATCGTTCTGGTCAGTTTTGATCGGTGTCTGTCTGTCGTCACGCCGTTCAAAGCAAGGACTCTTTTCACTTACAGGTAAATGTATTCTAACTTGCTAACGCAGGCTAAATGAATGCTTCTCAAAATGAACCTTCAGCAAGCTTATAGTCTCCAAAGCGGGAGACCATCTCCAATGGGGAGAAAGCTCACTAACATATAACTCCTGGTCAGATACCGGTATTTCGAAACCTGATTGTTTCATCCTCACGCGGAAAGTGGTAATTTGACTCCTCTGCCTTTTCGGTTTTAAGAAGAATGCTATACCAGAAAAAGGCTGGTGTGCAATACCATAGTATGTTTGTTGAGTTTTCAAAAAAACTAACTAAAGGTGCCACCTAAGAAGCAAAAGAAAATCATGAAAGATCAAAACAAGCTACATTTTCTTGTGAAAAGTAGAAAATATAAAAAGATAACCTCTTAAGACACAGTGCTGAGGGCCAGTTCTTGGAATGAATCCGCAAGGACTAAATTACAATGAAACAATAAATTCCAAGGATAAGTACCGAGCACCATTCCAGCAACTTACAGAGCAGCTAGGTGTTGCAATGACTGCAAGAAATATTGAAAAGCTTATAGTCTCCAAAGCGGGAGACCATCTCCAATGGGGAGAAAGCTCACTAACATATAACTCCTGGTCAGATACCGGTATTTCGAAACCTGATTGTTTCATCCTCAGTGACCGCGCGGAAAGTGGTAATTTGACTCCTCTGCCTTTTCGTTTTAAGAAGAATGCTATACCAGAAAAAGGCTAAGAGGTTATCTTTTTATATTTTCTACTTTTTCACAAGAAAATATAGCTTGTTTTGATCTTTCATGATTTTCTTTTGCTTCTTAGGTGGCACCTTTAGTTAGTTTTTTGAAAACTCAACAAACATACTATGGTATTGCACACCAGCCTTTTTCTGGTATAGCATTCTTCTTAAAACCGAAAAGGCAGAGGAGTCAAATTACCACTTTCCGCGGTCACTGAGGATGAAACAATCAGGTTTCGAAATACCGGTATCTGACCAGGAGTTATATGTTAGTGAGCTTTCTCCCCATTGGAGATGGTCTCCCGCTTTGGAGACTATAAGCTTGCTGAAGGTTCATTTTGAGAAGCATTATTTTTATTCCCCATTCACCCACTCAAGCACATACTGTTAGTTAGGCAGAATCATCTACCACTGCAGATATGAAGGCTTATCACCCCCTATTTCTATAATCTGAGACATAAGAGCAAGCTTTGTTTATAATTCAATATTTCTTGCAGTCATTGCAACACCTAGCTGCTCTGTAAGTTGCTGGAATGGTGCTCGGTACTTATCCTTGGAATTTATTGTTTCATTGTAATTTAGTCCCTTGCGGATTCATTCCAAGAACTGGCCCTCAGCACTTGTGTCTTAAGAGGTTATCTTTTTATATTTTCTATTTTTTTCACAGAAAATGTAGCTTGTTTTTGATCTTTCATGATTTTCTTTTGCTTCTTAGGTGGCACCTTTAGTTAGTTTTTTTGAAAACTCAACAAACATACTATGGTATTGCACACCAGCCTTTTTTTCTGGTATAGCATTCTTCTTAAACCGAAAAGGCAGAGGAGTCAAATTACCACTTTCCGCGGTCACTGAGGAGAAACAATCAGGTTTCGAAATACCGGTATCTGACCAGGAGTTATATGTTAGTGAGCTTTCTCCCCATTGGAGATGGTCTCCCGCTTTGGAGACTATAAGCTTGCTGAAGGTTCATTTTGAGAAGCATTCCTTTATTCCCCATTCACCCACTCAAGCACATACTGTTAGTTAGGCAGAATCATCTACCATATATATATATATATATATATATATATATATATATATATATATACTTGGAGTAAAAATAAAAAAAACACAGAAGTAGACAGTTTTCATTTTAAATTGTATATTCTCCATAAAACTTTTCGCTTAAAAAGCTTCTTCAGCAATGGCCATTACTTAAGAAACTTTTGAAGCGAAAATTTTATTGGAGAATATACAATTTAAAATGAAACTCTCTACTTCTGTGTTTTTTTTTTTTTTTACTCCAAGTTTTTACCCCAGAAGTATATTTGGGAGGAGTGGTGTCCAGCAATTTATTTGGACTGAATATTGAAAACTATATATATATATATATATATATATATATATATATATATATATATATCGACACTCGGACGAAATAGTGAAGAAACCCTTCACAGTAACAAAACTCAATGAAGGGATAAAGGAGCTAGAAAGGAAAAAAAATCCATGGCATTACAAATGACAATTTCCAACACCTTGGTTTGTCTGCACGGAAAACGCTAGTTACCTCTGCAACGCCTGCTGGAAAAAAAAATGCATCTTTACCTCAGTCATGGAAAGATGCCATTATGATTCCTATTCACAAAAAGGAAAAAAAGACCAAACCAAAGCAGACAGTTACAGACCCATCAGTCTTACAAGCTGCGTTGGAAAACTTAGGGAGAGGCTTATCACCAACAGGCTGACTTGATACCCGGAGAAGAACGAGATTATCTCTGGCAATCAGGCTGGATACAGACAACACAGATCCACAGAGGACCAGGGCGCCTATATCGCCCAAGAAATAGAACATGCGCTCCAAAACAAGAAGCACACCATGGCAGTCTGGATCAACCTAGAAAAAGCTTTTGATAAAGCATGGAAAAAAAAACGGTGTGAAACTGAAGATGCACCAGTATATGAGATCACAGACCACATGTACAACTGAATCAGTCAGTACCTGACCAACAGAAAAGCCAGGGTACAAAGTAGAATGTACCAGAGCAAGCAAAAAAAAGTAAGAAAGCGTCCCCACAAGGTGGGGTTCTCTCCCCCCACGTTGTTTATCATCTTCATGAATAATTGCCTGGATGACAGCCCTCCATGGATCCATGGTGCAATTTATGCAAAGGATCTTGTCATCTGGTGCTCTGAACAACATGTTACAATGGCCACAGTAAGGATCCAGGTGGCCATGAACAAGATCGAGACATGGACGAAGAAATGGCTTGTGACCATCAATGCCGGGAAAACAGTATACACCATCTTCAGCCTGGCTACGAAAGAGCAAAGTGCATGCCTCCAGGTGAATGATCACGTCCTTCCACAGGACAAGTCACCAATCTACCTAGGATTCACCTTTGACTCAAGAGTGACCTGGAAACGACAGATTGACAACTGCACGGCATGGGCCAGACTGCGCCTGGCGTTGATGAAAACAAAAATGTCCGGAACATCTTGGGATGCATACCACACCATTCAGAAAAAGCTGTACTTTGGACGAGTGAGACCTGTTCATGAATATGGAGCAGCTACATGAGGAACAGCATCCAAAACCAACTTTTACCAGGCCTCAAGAATCCAGAATCAGGCATCCTGGACCATTACAGGTGCACTCAAGTAAACTCCGATCCAAGCCATGAGTATTCTGACAGGACGGGATTCTAAAGGTCTCATACAGTCTGCCAAAATTAAGAGCACAGAGAATCACCCCATGTACAAAAGAATGCAGACTGAAGCGCAGCAGTTTTGTACACAAGGCACGCAGACTTGAGAGACAGAATCCTAATCTTTTCCAACAAGGGAACAGGACTATTCCATCACACACTTAATTTCCATCATGGAAAGAAATCAGTTCCCAGAAATCAGAGTCACCATTCCTGGCATTCAGTCAGAACTGGAGAGGAACGCAGTAACCCTTGACTACATTGAGCAAACATATCCCAAAGAGTTCTCGACACATGCATATACAGGTGACTCAGCAGAAGAGACTACCAGAAACGGAGGTGGAGGAATTTTCCTGAAGCTGATGGATGGAACTCCTGTGACTGACAAGTCATTCCGACTGGCAAGTCCTACACAAATTTCAAGACTGAGGCAGACGCACCACAGTCAGCAGCCAGAACGCTGTATGGGAATAGAGGGGCAATACATACCAATGTCACCATCGTCTCTGATGCTTTATCAGTACTGCAGGCTGTTAAAAATCCTCGAAACAAGGAAGTGAGCTCCATTGTCTCTACCTGGTAATTGTACAGCAGTCCCCTGAGAATACTGTCATCCAGTGGATACCCTCACACTGCAATATATATATGGCAATTAGAAAGCTGACCAATTGGCAAAGGAAGGGGGACAGAAGCCTCAACTGGAGCAGGAAGTGTCCTTTGAAGAAATCAAAAGCGTTATCAAGGAGAAGCAAAACAGAAGACGCTTTGACCAGCACCCAGACTTCAACAAGAAGGATGCATACCACTTGGCAGCGTTTATGTAATGCTTATATACACGTGTGTGTGTGTGTGTGTGTGTGTATGTGTGTGTGTGTGTGTGTGTGTGTGTGTGTGTGTGTGTGTGTGTGTGTGTGTGTGTGTGTGTTCATTATAGAGGTCATTGGTGTCATTATTAGAAATAACGACAAGGTGAATGTCTCATGTATCAATGTCTCTATTTCTTTCTAAGGTTATAACTATTGGAATTACTAGACATAATTCCTTCTATCAATATAATGCTTATGTAAACTAGTGCTATGAATCAACCTTGCTGATAGGAATGGTGATAGCATTTGCTGATTCATCCACTACTAGTTGCTAAGTACTCTTATTACCAGTATTGTTGAATCTATGTTTGATTATCAAAGTGCTGTGTCCTATGGTATTTTTAGAATAGGTACCTTTACTTAACTTTCACCTTTACTTCCATTGTCATTTCTCTCTATGGATATGTGCATATTTGTGCTTTGTATGTGTCTTGTTAAAAATGAAAAATTGTTCAATAAAAAAAAAGAAAAAAAAAAAAGAAGGATGCACACTACCAGCTGCCCAGATCAGACCAAATGAACATTTTGAGACTGAGGACAGGACACTCCAGACCGAGACATCACACATTCACAAAATTCCGCATTGGCGAGTCTTCAGGTTGCCCATGCGGCACAGTCCCAGTGACAGTGGAACACGTCCTGCACGACTCTCCCACACATGAAAAGCTGAGGGGAGAGACCTGGCCTGCCAACACACCGATGAGGGAAAAGCTTTATGGATCATTGGAGGCCCTCTGCCGTACAGCAGCTTTCGTCAATGCCTCTGGGGTTCCTGTCTTAGCGAACGAAGAAGAAGAAGAAAACACGCACGAACACATATACGCGCTCACGTGCACGTACCCGCGCACTCACGCACGCACGCACGCATGCATGCACATACAGCCACACATAAAAAGAGAGAGAGAGAGAGAGAGAGAGAGAGAGAGAGAGAGAGAGAGAATACTTGTAACAAAAGAATAACAATGTCTGTGTGTTGATTCAGAGCAACTGCGACAGCCATATTTGTCTCGTATCTGGTGCCTCTGATGATACCTGCCGGGTTTTCTTGTTTTTTACCGTGAGATGGAAAACAGATCCTTCAACCAATCGTAGCATCGCATATATGGACACCTCGAGCTGGTTCCACGGAGACGGTAGACTTGTGGTGGATAAAAATTGCTTATTTCGGCATGGTCGCCAAGCCTGTCTTTCTGACTATCATGGTTTCATGCTGCACCATTACCATAGTGAAACTGCGCCAAGCCACTCTGAAACGCTTGCACATGACTGGGAGAGAGAATGAAAAACATGGAACTGGCGACAACAGAATTACCAAGATACTGCTGTTCCTCAGCATTATTTACATTATTCTTGTTTTCCCAGAGATATGCTCTGGCATTTGTATAGCTGCATTCCCGGAGTATTTTGTATATGAAAAGTATCACAACACACTCATTGTTGTACACCAGTTTGTTTGGGTTGCTTCCTGTCTGAATTCTGCGGTTAACTTTTTCGTCTATCTCGTGCTCAGTTCTGGATTTCGTAAATCTCTTATAGAGCTGTTTTCATGCTGTAAATAGTAAATGCACACGATGTAACTGATAACATGCCTGGGTGTTTGAAAGGCATTTGCAAAGCCACTGATTAAACTCAGTAGATAAACACAGCTTTCCTTGCTATTGTTTTGCATGATACTTTCTGTGAACACAAACAACCAACGAACAGAACAGGTTGTTCTATCCTCGACACACTAATAACTGACTACACATACACATGTTTTTTAAAAGAATTATATTTTGTATATCACGATTCCAGCCAATACTGAAAAAAATGGTACGTAGGTACTCAAGGTCTGACCAGCTCGTTAAACTAATGCATAGGGGAACATCTGCTGAGTCGTAGCCCTCTTCTTCAATTTTCTCATCTTAGTTGTTATATCATTTATCCATCAGCTTAAAATAATGCGTAGTGTGGTCTCAAAAGTTAGCGGATGTGGTGTAGCGTATATGGAGCATCCGCACGCAGTGACACCTCCTTGATGAAACTGAAACTGAAACTGCATTGCTTTCGTTCTGGATTTGTCGGATTTGACAATGCACTCCAAGCTAAAGTTAGTCAAGTTAAGTACAGACATTTTACCCGGCTCTTCTTTGATGTTCAGTGCACAAGCTCCAGTGAATTGTTTCACGAAATGCTGATAATATGAAACGGATGGAATCCGTTTGTTGCTTGACCTAGTGGTGGTCACAGAACTATTTCAGAGGCATGTAGATTTACAAGAGAGAGAGAGAGAGAGAGAGAGAGAGAGAGAGAGAGAGAGACAGACAGACAGACAGACAGACAGAGACAGACAGACAGAGAGACCTAGAGAGCTGGGAGGGGCGGGGGGGGGGGGGGGGTCAAGACTCAGTCCGACAGCTGTTGTGCGTCCGCCAAGTCGACGTGGACCGCTTCAGTCATCCTGTGGATGGGGAAGGTAAGACAATCTGTGGATATGCAGGCGAAATATCAAAGCGAATCCTGTACGGAATGTGCGGTGACAGCTTGGACAGGGAATGTGGGAGACATAATCCTGATTGCTGGCACGGGCTTTCCTTGCCAGTCTCTTTTGTTGCGCTGCCGTTGTCACTCTTTCTTCACATTGATTGGTGTCTAAGAGGATACAGTAACACCGTCTAGCTCGATCCACAGCAGAGTGCACAGAGTGGGTGCCAAACCACAGCCTTACATTACGCCATTTGTGACAGGGAATGAATTAGATGTCTCTCCACTGTCCTGAATTTGAGCCTGTATGCTGTCATGTAAATGCCGCACCACAGAGATGAGTTTCAGTGGGCATGGACATTTTCACTAAAGATATAAAAGGCCTCAGTCAGGTCAACATAAGTGTAGAATAGGTCGGCATTTTGATCCTGACATTTTTCTTCGAGTTATTTTGCAGCAAATATCACAATGATTTCTCTGCCTTTCCTGAAGCCGCCTGGCTGGCTGGCAAAAGCTCTTGCTCAAAATGTGTTACAGACGTTTCAGCAGATTCCTGGCAAATATCTTGCCTCTATAAAAAGAAGATGTATGCTTCAGTGATTGTCTCTTGCCTGGATGTTCCCTCCACATTTAGAGAAGTGGATAACAGCTGCATCTTTGAACTCCTGGGGGTATTGTCTCCTGCTGCTACATCGGAAAAGAAAACAGATGATGAAACTTTTCACTCAGAGTTGTGCCACCTTCGTTGTAGACCTCAGCTGGTGTGGAGTTTGAGCCAGGAGCCCTCTACTGGTCAGCAAACGCATCACGTTGTGGGTCTGCAAGAGGGCCAGCGGTTTATCCGTTTCTTCGTTGGTGGCGCTTGGAGTAAGCCGGTCAACAGCTTTGTCATTGATGGATGAAGTGCAATTTTGCACGCTGTTCAAAGACCCTTTCCTTGTCATTGATGGTTGATTCTATCAGCGCTGAGCAGAGACGATAATCATGATGATGCAGGTATATAAAGGTCTTAAAGGACATCATTACAATTGTTCAAATCCTGCTTGTCCGCATATCCTTGGATCTCGTCAGCTTTATTACTCAGTCATTTGTCTAGCATCTTTCATGGTTTCTCTTGAACTATTTTGCATAGTTGCTGAACGCATCTTATTGGAGGTAGACTTGCTGTCACTGAGATAAGGTTATACAGATGTTTCTTATTCAGTAGCTGCTCGATGTCATCACAGTTCTCACCAGATCAGTGTTTCCTGGCTGCTACCCCCAGGATCTCTGTAGGTCGACCCGTTGACTTCCTCATTCCGCTTGTCCAGAGAAGTGGATTCCAGGCGTTCCAGAAAGAATGAAGGAGATCATGCTGGATCGGACAGGTAAGAGAGAGAGAGAGAGAGAGAGAGAGAGAGAGAGAGAGAGAGAGAGAGAGAGAGAGAGAGAGAGAGAGAGAGAGAGAGAGAGAGAGAGAGAGAGAGAGAGAGAGAGAGAGAGAGAGAGAAGCAGAGAAAGACTAGTGAAATTCAAACAAGCATCAGTGCCTCATTTTCATGTCTGGTAAATATAAAGAAAACGGACCAAAACGTTGCAGCAGTTTTGCTGGTGCTCTGTCTAATGTTTCTTTTCTTTATTTCTTTTTTTTTTCAATGTTCGTAAAATTTGTGGAAGAGATATCCTACCCATTTCCACAGCATCATAAAAAAAACTTGTATTTGACTGTTTGTTGTTCTTTTTCTATCAAGAAGAATACACTATGGTTATTTTTGGTCTCCCTAAGGGATATCATCCTTCGAACTTAAGCTCACGTATTGACTTATACTATCAAAGAGACTGAATGAATGTCCATGCATAATTGGCAATTCAAACCCAACAGCTATAACTGTATTTGAAATATATATTAGATTTTGATTGCTTTGGTTCACTGTACAGCAAGTTCTTCACAAAGTTTGAATCATGCGAATACTCTTGCAGTGAGCACTCACTATTCTCCGCTGACTGCGATCATTACATTAAAAATCTTTAAGATATGGCAATGATGGATGATGTGGTTGGCAATATATTACAACCTGTACTATGTGAAATATGCCTTCCTCTAGTCCTATTTGCCTTCTCTGTCACACACACACACACACACACACACACACACACACACACACACACACACACACACACACACACACACACACACACACACGTGGACAACAGTGAGCGGTATTCAATGGATAGAAGATTTTGTGATTATATATGCACTGTACTCCAAAATACAATTAGATATGGAGAGACGCTTTAAACATGTAATGTCGTTGTTTCATTTTGGTGTATCAGACGTTGCTGTTCGTCTCTATAGATACAGGAATCCTACACCTAATAATCTGTTATGTCCATTCTGTAAGAATACCGAAGAAAACGAAGTTCATTTTGTGTTATGTGGTCCATTTTACGATAAATTAAGAAAACAATTGATCGCTCCAAAATATTACAGAATAGCCAATGCGTTCCATCTTAATCTATTGTTATCCTCTGTTCATGCAAAAACTGTGAAAAAAACCTCTGCATTTACTTGTACAAAGGCTATAAAGCCAGAGAGACTGCAATGTTCTAAATTGATTTGTAAGTAAGAGTGTAGATAATGAAATATATAGTTGGTCTTTATGTTTTGTTTCTTTTTCTGCCGAAATCTTGAAGTTCTTGTTGCTTTTCTGTGAACACACACACCCTTCCTAAGGGGGCTTGGCCCTACTGAAATAATAAAAATGTCATCGTCATTGTCGTTGTCATTGTCTCTTACAAATTCAGATTTTCTTTCTTTTCTTTGCTTTCACATCTTTATGAAGTTACTGACTTCTCTCTTTCCCCTTGTAAAATCCAGCTTATTAGTTTGAAACAAATGAGCACGACCCGTATCAGCATATGTGGTGTCCTGGAATCGTCTTTACATCGTTGTCTAGATGATAATTTCGGCCAACGGCAATGCTCAAAAGAGTCCATGAATCCGTTCAACCTTGACAGGCATGTGTGAATGAGAATCTCTGGAGATAAAACTGTCAAGTGCAGTCATTTTTTGTTTGGCTTAATAAAATGGTAAAGTAGTTTTAGATAGCATATGCACAGATCTACACAACGCCTTAAAGAGGTGTACCATTTCGCTTATCTGAAGCGAACTTACCTGTTATAGTTACCGCGTGTATTTAATATGCTTATGTGTCAGCTGCTTGCTTTGAAATTTCACATTATCTTGCTGCATGACTGGAAATCCGTATACTATACTCCCAACAGAAGGGGCCGTGGTTTATACTCATTAACGTCTCCCCCCCTCTCTCTCTCTGTCTCTCTCTCTCTATGTGTGTCTCTCTCTGTCTCCCTCTCCTCTCTCTCTCTCACACTCACTCACTCACTCACACACACACACACACACACACGCACGCACGCACGCGCGCGCGCGCATATGCACAGGTTTCAAAAGAACATGTCGGTATTTGTTTTGTCCATGTGTGTGTGTGTGTGTGTGTGTGTGTGTGTGTGTGTGTGTGTGTGTGTGTGTGCATGCATCTGCATTCAAGCCTTTGTATGTTTTTTTTTTTTTTTATATTTTATTTTATTTATTTTTGTTTTGGTGGGGGGAGGGGTGGGGGTGTTCTAAATTTCAGGAACGTTATGGAGTCCTTTTTTTTTCCCCTGTGTGCTTGTATTTAGCACATCTCAACGGCCCCTAACTTTTTCTCCCAGCGAAATGCAGTGAAGTTGAAAACAAATTCTAACTGGCGGGCCTGGTCTACGCTAACGCTACGGGTTGCTTCCGATTGGGACTGATCAGAATTCATAAATGGATTCTCTCCCCAGAGGGATCTTCATGGGGCTGAAAGATGCGTCAAGAACACCAGCTGTAAAAGGATCTCTGTCATTTCTGTGGACTTTTTGTTAGTGCACGAAGTGCCTGCAGAACAACTTTGGGACATATGCTTAAAATGTCTCTGTCTCTGTCTGTCTACCTGTCTCTTTGTGTCTCTGTTTTATTTGCCTATCTATCTGTCTGTCTATCTATCTATCTATCTATCTATCTCTCTCTCTATCTATCTATCTATCTATCTCTCTCTCTCTCTCTCTCTCTCAGCTTCCCTTACCTGGTAACCAGCAAAAAGGTATTCGAAAGAGAGAGCAACTTTACAGAGTGTGTTTTACGAAATAGTTCTTTAATATGCCAGCTGTTGAGTTTCCCTCGCGTTTTGGAGAGTGTTCGGAACACGTTGTTATGAGAAATGTGTTGCCCATTCTTTGAAATCGAAGGAGGAGAACACCAACTCGTTGTTGTTCTTCGACTGTAGACAGCCCGCCAATCCTCTGTGACACACAGTGACACATTTGAGTCTCAGAGAAATCGCCCGTCGCAAGTTAACCGGAATAGGAAGAGAGCTGAAGCATACAGAGTTTGGATAGAACAGCAAAAGACAAGTGTATTTACATCTCCCTCTGGCCTTTTTCTTCCAACACGTCCCAATTTAATTTACAACACGGGGAAAGAGGACTATGTCTGACATAGTCCTTGACAATGACGCCACGGACAGTCCTGAATGTGTAGTGATGAATATATACAGGCGACACGACCTGCCCCCACCCGCTTCAGCAGAACGCGTTGTGTATCACTGAGAGAGTGACGGCGCCTCAGACTGATCTGTTACTGAAACACGAGGGCGACAGTCGCGTTCATACCATGGGGTGTCTTGACCAACCCTCTGTCCAGTCTACAGCACAAACCGACACTGTGTCCACCCCAGTGCAACACTCTGGTCATGAAAATGGTGACTGTGTCAACCGTCCAGCTGATACTTTTGAACAACAAGCATCCGGACTATTGTGCGACAATTTTAGAGAAATATTGAAGTGTTTGCAAGAAACATCGAAAGACACTAGCAGGGTGCAGCGGAGCTTCCAACTGGATGACGATTCAACAGCTGATCGAAAAGGAAATCCAGACTGACCACCCCTGGAAACGTTGACATTTTCAACTATAGAAATCATGATGGGCAGCATGAACATTTCCGCTTATCCCCCTAATGAGCAAAGTGATGTACCGCGATCCGGCTTCCATGTCGCATGTCCAATACTATATGTGTCAAATGTTATTAATGGTTATTTCAATCTCGATGTCTCACTCCTCCCTTTTACCCCCAATCTCCTCTCCTGATGTGTCAATGGGCCAAAAAAAAATCCCCAAAAACTGACCCATTAACATTCGAATTCGATCCGTATTCGTATCCTCTATTCTCTCTCTCTCTCTCTCTCTCTCTCTCTCTCTCTCTCTCTCTCTCTCTCTCTCTGTCTCTCTCTCTTCTCTCTCTCTCTTTCTCTCTCTCTCTCTCTCTCTCTTCTCTCTCACGCACATACACAGACACACACACACACACACACACGCGCGATCGCATATGCACAGGTTACTATAGAACGTTCGGTATTTGTCTTGTCCATGTGTGTGTGTGTGTGTGTGTGTGTGTGTGTGTGTGTGTGTGTGTGTGTGTGTGTGTGCATGCATCTGCATTCAAGCATTCGTACATGTTTTTTTTTTTTTTTTTTTTTTTTTGGGGGGGGGGGGGGGGAGTGAGGGGTGGGGGTGAGATGTTCTAAACTTCAGGAACGTTATGGAGAAATATTGAAGTGTTTGCGAGAAACATCGAAAGGCATTGGCAAGGTGCGGCGGAGCTTCCGACTGGATGACGATTCAGCAGCTGATCGAAAAGGAAATCCAGACTGACCACACCCCTGGAAACATTGTTGCTATAAATATATGTCGATGGGCAAGTTTTGGATCACATGTGCACAAAAACGCAGTATGAATACAGTGAGTGTAGCCAGAAAGCAGCTCGATTGACAGAATCAGGTTCCGTTCACAATCTGTTGCAAAGGTGTTTGTTCGTTTGTTTTTGTTTGTTTGTTTTAAACGTGGAGATAAAACATCACTGAAAGAATATGTGTCCTACCTCTCTCCCCCTGCCTTTCTCCCGGTCACTGTGGAGAGTATGGACTCACTGACCCTTCTCTCTCTCTCTCTCTCTCACTCTCTCTCTCTCTCTCTCTCTCTCTCTCTCTCTCTCTCTCTCTCTCTCTCTCCACGTAAAACTACACACCTTGAACCTCAGTCCTCCCCCTTTCCTCCTATCCCCTGACCCCCATCCAACACCACCCTTCGCTCTCCTCCTCCCCTTCTTCGCCGCGAGGATGGGGGAGAACAAAATCTGTAGCAGTTCCTACCTGACAGTCAAACTTAAATTTATGTTAACGTTTTTGTTTGTTTGTCAGGGACGAAAAAAAGAAAAGAAAAAAGAAATACACCTAACGGTGCTGTGGGCCCCAGAGCAGTACTGTCTTCATCTACTAGAAAAACAAGCAGGGAGCAATCTTGCACCACCCTTGGAAGCCTGCACTGTGTTCGCATAGGTGCATCTCGATAATCCCCGTCTCAGTAGATCCCCATCTCGGTAGATCCCCGTCTCGATAGATCCCCCACTACATGTGGAAGAATTTCCGTCTCGATAGATCCCCATCTCGATAGATCCCCGTCTAGGTAGATCCCCGTCTCGGTAGATCCCCGTCTCGATAGATCCCCACTACATGTGTCCGAATTTCCGTCTCGATAGCTCCCCGTCTCGGTAGATCCCCACCTCGGTTGATCCCCACCTTGATAGATCCCCGTCTCGGTAGATCCAAAAAACAGTAACGAGGATCCATCGAGACAGGAATCAATCGAGACGGGGATCCATCGAGATGAGGATCTATCGAGACGGGGATCCATCGAGATGGGGATCTGTCGAGACGGGGATCCATCGAGACGGGAATCTATCGGGACAGGGATCCATCGAGACGGGGATCTATCGAGACGGGGATCTATCGAGTGCCCCCCGCAGGGGGTGCACAGGACAGTCCGTTAATACGTTAATGGTCATATAATTCCTCCCTGGCAGATGCCATTGGGTAATGGCCACTTGATGTGACACGACTGAACCTCCACGGGAGCGACGTATTGATTTCGCGCCGAATATCAGCCGTTTTGATTTTGCGCCTAATATGAAAAGATAAATGGTTTCTCGTTCTTCGTCTTCACTGTTTTAATGTTATTTTATTTGTTTTTTTTTTTTTTTTTCTGAAAAAGACCCAAAAGGTCGAAAATGCGTTGTGCATTGTTCTGTACTTTGTTTGACTGTGTCCTTGGCGGTAACTAACCCCCTCTCTTTTTAAATGTTGCTTCATTTTCCGCCCCAGACACTGTCTTGAAACTAACTCCACGGGAGCGTTCCCATCGGTGTACCAGCGCTAATTTCATGACGGCAGCAAAAAAACGCCACCGTGAAGTAACTGCCCTATGCATCACGCAGCCTCACCTGTTGCTGTTCCGCTTACAGGTGAGGACGATACAATTCCACACACGACCAAGCTTTCGCCGTTAGGTTTTACAAGCCCTCTGAAGAGAAAACCGTCATCCCCGCTGTCAACGGGTCTTCTTCTAGTCAGTGGTCT
>JADBJO010021656.1:27500-29200 GCA_016801955.1 Conus betulinus
GTTCTTCCGTTAAGGTCTTCCCACATAAAGTGATTTCAGACGTTTTAGTGATAGAGGTATGGTGAAAGTAGTATGAGTGCGTGCTGTCATTTGTGAGTTTATGATATGATTTTCAGAGTGCCACAGTTTTCAAAGAAATACAGTAATTTCACCATGTCCAATGAACTAGTTTTCTGTTCTTCAATAGTGTCTCTGCACACTAGAGGTGTATCTGATGAAGTTGGAAGCAGTCCTTTGAATGGTGTCTTCATTTCAGCACATTTTCCAGTGTTCACGTGGTCATATTTTTCCGTTTTGGACACTTCATTTAAGCGTATAGTTGAGGAGTTAAAGAGTGTATATAATACAATCTTATGTTGTATCTTATTTGTAAGCGGCATCATATTAATGATTGAATTTGATTAAGATGAGCATGGTGTTTGTTCAAATGTGTTGAAGAAAAAAAATCTCTGATAAAAGTTAAGTTATAATTCAAAGGAATATTCCAACTGGGGTTCTTTGTAATAATGTTTACAATGGCTTTTTTCAAGAAAATGTTTCAATCTGTTCGTTTGATTCTTTATTATCCGTGCCTACCCATTCTGAATCTGATTTTGCAAAAAAGAGCTAGAAGATAAATCAACTGTTATCCATTCAGGACCTAAACTATACTCTATTGAAAGGAATCAATGTAAAAATCAAATAAAATGCCCGTCGAGCTCCTTCTATGGCACCCATTCCCAAATGGGAACCAAATCAAGCTCGATTTGAAACGAATTACACAAGTAGCAAGTTTAAACTCCAAACTTTTTAAAAGACGATGTAAATTGCCATTTGGAAACAGGTATAAAGGACACTTGAAGTTGTTACGGCGGGTTCAGGTACTTATACTGATCGGAAACACTGGCAGAACTTTGTATCATACCAACCTTTAAAGGGGAGAAATGGTACGACATCTGGGAAAAACGTGTTGATTTTTACTGCAGAACTAGTAGCAATATAACGTCTCTAATTATTCTATATCTTCCAACTAAATTCTTCCACTCTAGAAATTATAAACTTCAATACTTTGTAGTGATTCTAGATCAGCGCTTTCTGCTTTACAATCCCCAAATTCAAAGATTCGTTGAATGAAGATAACAACGGCACATAATTACGTAACGCATCCTTCTATCAAGTAGAGCGATCATATATACTTTTTGCTGGGTGCCTTCTAACCACTGCGGCATTTTCATCCAACTGAGAGAGCCTGACCAAGTGCTCGAAAGGCAACTCGCAAGTTTGCAGGCACAAGTCATGTAGTGTGGTGTGTGTGTGTGTGATGTAGGTGGTGTGTGTGTGTGTGTGTGGGTGTGGTGTGTGTGGGGTGCGCACGCTGGTGCCTCACCAAGGTTCAGGCGTACGTTTCGTAACTAATTGAATGTTGTTGCCCGTTATTATTTATATATTATATTATTATTCATCATCATCATATCTATATAGACCGACAGATCGATCGATCCATGGAGAGACAGAGTTAAAAAAACAAATCGCGACAGGGTTCCATCTTGCCTTTTGAAACATCCTAGTTCCGAGTTTTGCCCAAAATTCCCAATACTTTGAAACAATTAAAGAAAAAGAAAACCTGTGTTTAAAGATGTACAGTGAGGAAAACAGCCCATGGGCATGAGGATTCTTAAATCTTTGCATGAAGGCTGTCATCACTTGACACAAGATATATA
>JADBJO010021657.1:10000-29199 GCA_016801955.1 Conus betulinus
TTTTTGCATGTCCTGCATAAGTCTGTTAGACCTTTTAGGTTTGCGGCGGAGCGGGGTCCAGTGTTTTAGCTTGAGATTTTCTACGCATGCTTTATTAATCTCTGTGGATTATGATCCTTAGTTTCCAGCACTCATGGGCTGTGTCTTTTGCATTCCCTCCTGTCCTTCTTTGGGGAGGAGGCGGGGGGGGGGGGGGGGGGGGGGGGAAGATGAGCTTGTATCAGCTGGCAAATCAGAACCCGCAGTTCCATGTCATTAGTGCCTCCTGTCTTCGTGCATCCCACTGTGTCTCTCCTTTGATTACCACACCTGGGCATGTCTAAGGGTTTCAGACTGGCGAGACGATGAGAGAGTGGGTCTCTCTCTGGAGTTCTCTTGACAGAGCTTTCTCCAACTCGCCATAAAATTCTTTAGCCGTTTTATCATTGTAATTTTGTGTTATGCACTTGAATGATGGTGATGGCTTGCAGATTTGCTACAACTATGGTGATGGTTTGTAGGTTTGCTGCAACTCGTATGATAATGATTCTGCTAAATATTGGCCTGCACCTGATGATAAACTCATCTTCTATTTTTTTTAAATCATGAAACCTAATCCAGGCTGGTATCTGGTGTCATCCCAATGTAGGCTGATGTAGGTTTCCAATCAATTTGTTGCACACAGTGTGATAAAAAAAATTGGAGAAATGAGAAGGGAGAGAGGAGGGGGAAGATTAGAGAAATATAAACAGCCTGTTGCCGTTGCTACATGTAAATTCAACAAGTCTGTTGTCGATGATGACTTATTATGAACTACAGACAGTAAAGACAGGGAGAAACAGGCACCTGCATAGCTTGTATATGTATGTACATGGGAAAAACCAGAGAGGAAATGGAAAATGGGCTCAGTATGATAACAATGCATCATCGATGACAGATGCTTAGGGGAAGGTTTGGTTTATGAGCAAGGTTTTGTTCATCTGCCAAACGAAAACACAACTGCTCTTTCGCTCATACGACGTGTTTCCTTTTTTGTTTTTATTTTCTTTTGAAGAAATATGTTTTTATTGGAAAAAAAAAAAAGATGTTTGCTAAAAGTTAGGAAGAAGAGAAAAAAGGAGAAGAAAGACAGAAGTCCAAGCTAATGGAGATGCTCAAAACCATGTAATTATCCTTCATTTACTGATGCTGTTCTGTTACAGAGATCGTCGTCCCAGTAGTTGTCGTCTCCAGCACTAGCTCTCTGCCTTCTCGTATGTTACAGACTGGCATATGACTGTAGAATCCCTTGATGGTTAAATGACTGTATCTTTTTGCATTCTGGAGTATGACTGTAGTACTCTCGCCTTGTGGTAGACTGATAGATGACTGTAGTGTCTGTCTTTTTCTAGACTGACAGATGACTGAAGTGTCCGTCTTGTTGTGGGCTGTTGGATAACTGTAGAGCCCTTGACTGTTTTGGACTGGTAGATGACTGTAATTCTTGTTGTGGATCGGCAGATGACTATAGAATCCGTCTTGTTGTGGACCGATAGATACCTGTAGTCCCTGTCTTGTTGTGGACCGATAGAAACCTGTAGTCCCTGTCTCGTTGTGGACCGATAGATACCTGTAGTCCCTGTCTCGTTGTGGACCGATAGATACCTGTAGTCCCTGTCTTGTTGTGGACGTTAGATACCTGTAGCCCCTGTCTTGTTGTGGACCGATAGATACCTGTAGTCCCTGTCTTGTTGTGGACCGATAGATGACTGTAGTCCCCGTCTTGTTGTGGACCGATAGATACCTGTAGTCCCTGTCTTGTTGTGGACCCGTTATTGATATATCTATTATATTAGCATCAGTACCTATGTTACTTGAAAATTGGTCGTCTTTCTGACATTCTCGTTTTCATTCAACGCCCTACTTGCACCCAATCAAATGAGATAAGGTGATTTGCTTGTTCTTTCATATTTCTCTCCCTTGTCCTGAGTCTCTTGCGCCTGAGAAGTACTCTAGCCCTTACGTCGCGCCGGTCGTGGTCACTGTTTAGGCGACACAGCATGCTTAATGTCACGGTCTACTTGTGATCAGGTGTCACTAGTGGTTTCACCTTCAACCTCCCATTCACTCATCTCCTCTCCAAGTTGAAGGATAGTAGAAAGCCAGCATAAGTTTCTATAAAGATACAGTCATGAGTATGGGGGATTTTCAGCATTACCTGTGCTCCCGCCATCCTATGCTCCATCAGAGCGCTGTGGTGCAGGAAAAAGATGTGGGAATTATGTTTTAAAAAAATTTAAGTAGTTTTCTATTTTTTCTTCATTCCAAATATTATTTCTGGTTGTGAGATATTTTTTGCCATTTCACTAAGTTTGAACATGGCACACCAAGCAACTTCGGAACTCAATCTCTTTCCAGTCCATTTTACCCATCAGATCCGGCTTCGGAATATTGAAATAGATAACGGCTCAGAGCTTTGATTTCCTGATCCATAATGAATGAAGACCCAGATAGTTCATTGGTGGAACATATAGTGGGCGATAGTTTGAGGAGCTTGACCAAATTGCTGCAAAGATGAACAATCGTAGGAGTCGCTCCAAAATTGTCAAGCTGACTGTGGATCATCAGTGGCCACGTTGGATGAGGCACCGAGAGTTGCACACCCAGGATGTGGATATGACCTAGAGGCCCGGCCTCTCTACGTGTGCCCCATTGTTTTGGCGTTGATCCAGCCAGATGACTCGCGAGCTGACTGGTTAATATATCTTAATAATGTGATCGGAGCGAGCTAAGAACTTGTAACGGCGATTGAACTATCACACACATCTAGCCTTGCAGGTTAATGTTGAAAGGGGGCGGCCGATGGCGAACTGCATGTGTCAGTAAGGATGAGCAGCAAGAAGAAGTGTTTGACGATGTGGGAACCGTAATTTGATCAGCATAATGTCTCGTCAAGGGTTCCGTTTACAATTGAGGATGATCCAGCACTGCACATAGGACTTTTGTTTTCATAAAGAAATTATTGCTTTTCAATATCACGTTTAGGAGTTGAAAGTGGATGGTGCTGTGCGGTGTTTGTGTTTTCCCGGCTTATTGGAGTATTGGGATTATATTGCTGTTGTTCTCGTTTTCTATTTTTCCTTGTGATATTATACTTGACTCTATCTGGTCTTCAATTATGTGGGGATGTGTATTTTTTTGTCCGTGTGCCCCGTCCCCATCGTTTCTTTTTTTATAGGTTTTGTTGCAAAAGCTTCTCCGTCTACTTTTTTTTTTTTATAACGTTGAGAGAAAACAGAAAAAAAATTAAACAACATTTCATATCTCTTTTTATTGCTTTTTTTTGCCTTGAATACATTACAAAAATTCGAAATTTGTTGTTGACTTAACCCATTATACCATGTTGTACTATAATGAAAACACGGTTAATCTTCTAGTGTATCTTCTCCGTTTCACAAAAAAGTAGCACAGCATGTGAAGATCTATATTTTGGTTGTTTAGTACCTTCCAGCATGCTATTCCATAGAGTTTGCCATACATGCGCTGGTATGATATGATTTTTTTTTAAACATGCTGGCAATGGGGATCATGGCAAGAACGTTGAACTCTTGGGTCTGGCGGTTAAAGGGTTAACCGTTAAGAAGGGTTGAAACATGTCATGAGGATTATGTATTGATGATTTTCGTAGTATTCTCTCATTTTGTGACATAAGAAAGTGTTTTATTTTTAAGATTTCTGCCTGCAGTCACCTCACTTTGCAAACAACTTTATTTAAAACATCTGTACTAAAAATCTTAAGTTACTTTTACCATGTTCCTCTTTAAGGCAACGCGTAAAGAACAACAACAGCCTTGTGCCTATTCTCCATCAGGCCGCACGTCTGTTCTGTGAATCAATATTTTGGCATGGTTTTTTTGAGTCCTTCCTTTTTACAATAACACTAATCGCTTGGCAACACCCATATACTGAATCTCTTCTAAAAGGTCTTTCGTGGCGGACGCTCCATGGTGCCAGGCTGTTATCCTATACATGGGCATTCCCTAGATACCACCGCTCGTGAAACATATTCTTTAGTTTAGAGCTGGGTTGGTAACATTACCACTGAAGATGGAGGAACATATTTGTAACATTTTTAATATGCAACTTGTGTTCATTTTCCATTAAAGACAGTCACCTGAAAGCCAGGTTTGGGCAGTCGTCACTATGTACTCACTTGGAGCGTGCATCTTTGAACTTTTAACTAGCAGAAGATTTCAACATGTTTCCGTGTTAAAAGTCAAATATGCAATGAGGCCGGAACATTAAGACAACAACCAAACAAGTAGGAGGTGTCAGTCATAAACTCTTGCTTCTCCCTCAAGAAAAGCTACACATTGCCCCATAATATCCAAACAAATGATCCTGTCTATTAACACACCACTGTTCCCCACCAAATCTCACTCTCCAGAGTCTTCTCCTTGTCTGTTTCTTTGTGCTCTGTGCTGTAGTAACTGCTACAGGCGATTCCCGGTGTCTGTAACGCGCAGCCCTCCTTTGGAGGATGGGCTGTAATTTTTTTTTTTTTTTTTTTGTTTTTTTCTTTTCTTTTTTTTGTTCTTGTTTTCGTGGGGACGCAAAACTTACCTACTTGTTTTGTTTATTTTTCATTCATCTGATGGAGATTTTCAGAAAAAGTTTTTTAACAAATTTGTGGTGCGTATTTTAGATGTGTCTTTTTTAAAGTGTTGTTGATAATCAGCTTTGGCTTTGGGGTTGCGTTGGTGTTGTCTTCTTCTCCTTTAAATATGACGTTCTGAATCGTGCTTTCATGTGGTACGAAAAGATTGCCCTATATGGTCCTCTTGGACCTGTCCAGTCGCTGGCACTATACCAGCAACCTTATCTATTTACCACAAGAGGGGCGGGAGGGAGACGGAGGGACCCTATTCTTATTCGCTTACTAAAACCTGGATGATCTATTTTTTTGAATAGAAACTATTGTTTGACAAAAAAACTTACGACGAGTAAAGAACTCTCTGCTCGCCCGGGTTGATTCTCGGTTAATTTAAATTGCAGTCTTTGGACTGCAAACACTTAAGACTACAATCTCCCTTTTGTTTCACTTGATTAACCACTTCAACAACCAAACTGCTTCGAGGACCTTTTATTGAAATTCTACTGCACGGGGTTCTTGATGACTGATTCGTACCTTCTTTTGGGAGAAAGCTGTCTGTCTCCATAGTCTTTTTAAACCGGCTTTCCAGTCTTACCCTCAGATGTTAACTAGGCAGATGCACTCATATTGCTAAAATTCGTGTTAACTTCCTTCACGACTTTGAAAATGCGGACCATAACCAACGCAGTGTTGCGGTGATTCCCCCCGCGTATACTGACTGACAATTTAAACCTAATTTTTACTGGAGCTGTGCCAGTTGTTGTCGTCTTGCTAAAGTATTTGGAAAAGATCAATTAACTTTTCATTCATTTCGCACTGTATCGATACTTGAAATCCCTTGTACTGTTTTTTTTTTGTCTTTTTTTTTTTTTTTTTTGGTGCCAATATTTAATTTATAACATACATGGTGCTGATGCATTACTGTTCCCTTTTCTATATTTTAAATATGAATCATATTTACGTTCTGTATTTGAAATCCACCCGGTCAATGATCCGCAATGCGCTGAAAATGACTCTTGAGTGTTGATGTATGTTACATTTTGGCCAAAGATATACGCTGTCGCATTTAGTCATTGTCTTTATTTTGTTCGATTTTAGTTTGCTTTTTCGACCCCACTCCCTTTCCCCGCGAATCCTGTGTTTATACCAACCCTCGGACCAGCATATCTCGTCTCTTTCTCTGACCTGGAAAAAGCGAATGTCCGGCCCTCTCTAGTTGCAATGGATGGAATGGAAATCTAGGTGTGCTATATCGCATTGACCCATTATTAATTCTAGTTGTGGGTTTTTAGTTCAAGAGGTCATGTTCAAGTCTTGGGTTCTTTGATTGAAATATTGAAACAATCTTACTAAAGGTGCCGTAAGTTTCAAATTAAGACCAGTGCAAAGTTATTTTCAACGTTCCCAGATTGAGTGTGCGCAAAGTGCGTTTAAAGGAGTCTTGTCGGGAATCCACGTGCTCATTGGTCTGGTCACACAGAACCCTTCCTGATTGTATGAATCTACACTAGACATCCCAGTGTAAGATTTTTATAGTGCTGTTACCTTTCGACCAACCCAGTCTACAGGTGCAGCATTCCTTGTTACCTTTTTTTACTGTTTGTCTCATAAATTTTAATCAACATAATTAAGCGAGTGCACAGCAGTCCGCTGTTATAGAACCAAGTTTTCTGAAGCCCCATGAGTTGACTTGTCTTTCCCTGTACCCCCAGCTGTATTTTCTGGTAACGCCCACCTTTACTAGTGCCTGGCTCTTACCCCATTCGTAAACTTTGCGGTAGTCTAACGATATTTGTGGTAATATAATTAAATCACTAGTGGGTGGTCAGTCTGTGACAATGGTTTTTATACGAGGCCACCTTGCATGATTTGTTGTGCCTTTGACCTGACTAAGTCTATACACTGAGATGCATTTAGACACTCCATGCATACGAAAACATATTTAAGAAGTTATGTTGGGAGGGGGAGAGGAGGAAACCCAGTTAGAAAGAAAAGAAAAAAGTAAACGGGGGGAAGGGGGGGCCAAGGGCATGGTGTGTAAAGGGAGGTGCTGAGGTATGTGCAGGACGGGGAGGAGTGCGGTAGCCAGTGGGGGGGGGGTTTTGGCGGAGGAGGTGGGGGGTATCGCAGGTGTTGTGTTCCAGTCATAAGGACGTCCAATGATTTAGAAATTTGATGATGTGGCTCGTCACGAAAGCAGTGCAACACGAATAAGTACACAGGGATTTTAGTTGGGTTGCACAAACAGATTTTTTGGATGCTCGGACATTCAGACAGAAAGGTCATCATCTCTGCCTTGGTGCAGGCAAACTAGATTTTCCAACAAGGCTCTGATCTAGACTCGTCAAGAGCTGATGATCCTATGGGCACTTGTGTTCATCCATACATCCGCACAGCAACCTGCTAAAACACCACCACGATTATAGGTGAATGTTGCATATTGGTCAAAACAACCAATGAACACCCACAACCCCCCAAGACATGCACATGGAAGCCACTCATCTGGGTTCACCTCAGTTGGTTAATCGTCCACGATGTCGACTATCTTCTTGCTCAGGAATCCACAGGTGGTCAGTTAAAATGGTGGGCGTAGCATTATGAGTCCCTCTCCATGGGGGGAGGTGGGGGGTGGGTATGGGAGGGGGGGTGACGGTGTGTGGGGCCGTGGGGGTGGGGGGTTGCCAAGTTCCTGTGCATGCATAAGATATATAATTGTCTTTTCTGGTCTTGAAAAAAAAAAAAAAAACCCATAGATTAGGGTCCAGGGGGAGGGCAGGTGCTGGTTTGGGGGTGTTGGTTCAAAAAGGCTGGTACGTGGGCCGGGGCGGTGGGGGGGGGGCGGGGGGGGATCCACATTACCGATTTTTTTTTTTCGACGTTTGAACAAAGAGAGACTGGCTTTCGACGTGCTTACAGAAATTGTGGACGTACCAAAGACCATCGACGCCACAACAGAAATGAAAAAGAACTCTGGCCCACTGAAATAATACAACCTGGGCTATCTGACAAAGTAGTTACTACACAAGCACTCACTTTCATATACTAGCTACAACATTGTACTGTGACAAATGCAGAATCTTGAGATATAAATCCTGTACAGCTTTAAGCAGAGGAACCGAACAATATTCTAACAAACTAACAACAAAATGGTGTCAATAGGCATGATTTAAAATTTAATCCCAGTACAGGTAGGTATAGGACACAAAAAGCAAAAGTGCTTTAGGTGTCATGTAAAAATACGGCATACACATCACTAAGTAGGCACTTGCCCGTACATTTTGTGGCTGGTTAAATATTGTATGGTAATGTAGGAGCAAATATTGATAAAGTAATGGCTGTCCTCTTCTACCCCCCTGCTGGGGAAGTGATATGACCGGTTG
Source organism: Conus betulinus (assembly GCA_016801955.1). Classification (NCBI taxonomy): domain Eukaryota; kingdom Metazoa; phylum Mollusca; class Gastropoda; order Neogastropoda; family Conidae; genus Conus; species Conus betulinus. The sequence continues at coordinate 17,993 of JADBJO010021657.1, forward strand.
AGGTGCTGGAGTCACATGAGCCCCGCAGTTTGACAAGGTCGGGGATTCAACACCGCGACTTTACTCTCCAAGGATGGCTTTGCTAATTTTACTTTGTGGATCTCAGCAAGGTGATCGTAGTGACAACCGTTATTGTACTATGTAAACGAGACATCACAAAATGATTTATGACCATAGTTTAAATTACGCGACATTTTCTATAACAACTAAATGGTCTGTCGTCGGAAACATAACAACCACATCGAGAGACTAAAGCCTCCAAACCCACGCATCACGCCCCTGACCCTTTGAGCTGTAACATACTCAGCGCATATATTTTATCAAACAAGACTCACGGAACGCACCGTTTCTGGACTCAGGACGAACGGGTAATGAACACATGGGTGACTATCCCAGACAGTGGCAGTTTTCATGTGTTCCCTTGGTCAAACGTGCCGGGGAGGCGCCTGGACGCACCTGTGAGACATGTACTAGAGCCCAGAAAACTTTGGGAAGTTCACAATAATCTTGGTTCCAGTGAATATTACCTATTACTTCCTGAAGACTAGTGAGTACTTACATTGACTAGAGAAAGGCGAATGACCCAACAAGGCAAATTGAAATAATATTACTAGTGGATCTGTACAGTGTTAAAGTGTTTCTCAATATTTGTATCTAAGCTAGTTAATATAATTTCTTTACTATACTTTTTGTGCTGTACTCGGTCATTATGTTTTTAATAAAATTTTGTAAAATACTAAATGCAATACGCTGTTGCCTATGTATTTCAGGTACTATTCCTACATGGCAGCGGGAACGCTCCTTCCCATCCTCCAGCCAAGGGTCAGAGTTTGATGTCCCTAACTTTGTCGAGCAAGATTCAACTGCTGTATGAATGACTTTTGTGGAAGTACAGGATGTTGGTTGTAGGCATGGATCTTGGTACCTATATTCTATCCTTATGAATCAGAATACAGTTCCCCTCTCTTTGCAGTTACGTTATCAATGTGAAAATAAAAAAAAAGCAAAAAAATTGTCTGCGGCACATACGTTCAGTATATAACTTACACACATCACATGCACTGTACATTTCTGAGAGACTGCTGAGGTAGAACGTTGGAAGCGCCCAATCCAACATCACACAACACCACATCAGCTCACCACACATGCCACACAACACATCTTCACACAACACGACATCCACACATACCTTGTATATTTTTTAGCACATTAACCTGACGGATACCTGTAATAATTTTGCTCAGATTTCCGGCTGTCCATTATATTTCTTCGTCTCTAGATTCATGTACTCTCTTGGTTCTCGTTTATTCTTTCATCTTTCATATTTTTCGGTATTGTGTTCCACCTTTTGAAGTTCCTTCTTGTCAATCTTGTGGTTGTCTGCTTGAGATGAAGTCGGGGCTGATAGGCTTGCAATTATTCTTTGGCTCTACATTATAAGTTAGTGCACGCTTTCAACTGCAAATCGAGCTCTTATCTTGGGTGACGGTTTTTGGCAGTTTGGTAATCCTCAGTCAAGCATTCCTCCTCAGAGCAGATGCTGATTCAAGATAGCTCCTGTTCAGCTGCACATCATCGTGAGGATCACCATCCGTTTGGGGGGTAACCATTTGTGCTCATCTTCATTTGTGACCTATATCAGGGGCAATTCGTCGATGGACAACACCCTTGGAGGCTGGTGTTGACCCCTGGGCGTTCACGTCGATTGGGGAGGTGTGGGGCAGTTTGGCCTGAGATTGTCTTTGTGATCTCTATTATTGGGCCGCATGCAGCAATCATCCTTGAATTTCTCGACGGGCCAGTGCGAAAAAAGTGGGGGTGCGGGATATATGCCATGGTTATGCAAAGTCGCCATGACTTGCGAGCTGTCGGTACTAGCAAAAATGGTCTGCACTTGGAAGGAGTCTTAAGACGTGAGCTGGTTAGCAGCTGATTGATAAGGAGTGCTAGGGGGGACATATTCCATGGTATTACGCAGTTCATTTTTTTTTTGTCTGCCCTTATTGTAGCTTGTTTGTTCCTGATTAGTCTTCTGTGGCTCCAACCCTCGCGCGGGTCAGCCTTCGAAGGGTCCCACTCATGTGCTAGTTACTGTTTTGCACATCCACCCTAATTTGTCCAGTTTCTGGTGGCCAGTGCAATCTATGAATCGTGTTTCATGCGGCGCTGTGGTAACACATTGGTGACTTTAGTTCCTATTGTCCCCAGGTCTTGAACGCTTCGTATGTCTGGTCCTATCGATTTCTGCTTCAACTCTGATCTGCGGGCCTTGGGGGTCCGTCCCATGTTTCTTCATGCTCAACGGTCAGGGGGACTGATGAGATGGCTATGCCCTTATCCAAGGATTGGTTATGGTGGCCCCAGCGCTCCAGTGAAAAGATACTTCAGTTGTAACTTGCTGTGGCTTCTGGCATGTGTCCCAGACGCCATTTCTACTAGTGACCAAGGCTGCGAATATCTTCTTGATGGGTAGTTCGTCCGCTTTATTTTCTTTCTTCTTTGTCCTCATGTCCTTTTTAGCGGCAGTCCTATGTTTTTTTGTACATTGTTAATAACCTTTTGTGGTAGAGTGCTGAGTGAGATGGACTTGGTGTTCTATCTAGGTAGTTTTTGCGTAAGCTGAGTTTGTGTACTTTACTATGTTTGAAAATTGAAACAATACAAATTTTTTAAAAGTTGTACTTTTTTTCAAATCAGTTCTCCGTAATCGAGACAAACAAATTATCAAGACAAAATCATGATGGGTTTTGTCGTCGTTTTAAGGGTGTCTTTCTGCTTACTTGATCTTTCTGGCTACTTTTTCAGGACAATGAGAAGTTGTAAATTTGAGACGTACACGTTGATGTGCTTTTGCGTGTTACTTTCAATTTTCTATTTGTTCCTGAGTTGGTGTGTTATTCTTTGGCCTGAAGGATGACCTAGATAGTTCAAACGTGCCATGTTTTTTTTTCTTGTAATTATGTGTTCTTTTGTTCCCACTGTTAAAGCCCTTGGTGGAATATATTTGCGCTAATACATTTAAAATCGGTGTGTGGTCTGTTAAGAGGGCTGGGTGGGTCCTCTTTTGAACTCCACTTCCATTGCTTGGAGGTCATGGACATGGCCGAGCTGTGCCTTGCTTCTTAAAACTGAGAAGGCATAGGCCCTATCATCATTCTGTCTCTGATGTGTGGGTGCCGTGAAGTGGATCCAGACATGGTGGATTCCTCTCTTTTGTCCGTTCGTTTCTCGTTGAACTTTGGTAATGTGGTTGTGGACCTATGTTGGCTTCCTTCATGTTATAACGAGAATTGTCTTCATCAGCGACTTCTTCAGTAGCGTGAGATGAGTGTTGGACTAAGCCAAAGCCTCGTAAAAAATCTTCAGTACAAAGGTTTTGGCGAGGCCGTCGCGGGGGGGGGGGGATGAAGTGTTTTACATACACCAGGACTTTTGCATTGACTGTTTTTTTCGTGTCTTGTCTGTGTTAGTTAATTGCCCCCTGACAAATTGAATGGGTTTGTGCTGTATCACAACCTTTCTAGTGAGTTCTAACCAAGGTGTGTGTATACGGCTTGCCAAGACTGTCTTCATTTTTGGTATTATCATATAGGAAGGCCACTGAATGAGGATCCAGTGTTGTCATTCACTTGGCGACAGAATCTGTGATATATATCCCCAGTGGCTCGTTGACATGCATCACGATTACATGAGTATAATCACTTTCTTACGGCACTATAGGTATATCGAGGTAGAGTATGCGATTCATCTAGATCTGAGGATTCTTAACTGATATTTTAAGCTGATGACTGTGGCGTGCTAAATAATAGTAATTGATGTCTTTGTGTTTGATGTTTCGCTCCTCCTCTCATTTTGCTGTTTTTTTTCTTGAGTTTTCTGAACTCCCATACAATCATACAAGACAATCAATACAATATCACTGGCTGGTTTATTTCCAAAGCTGAAAAATGAAGAATAACAATTATAGAAAGCATACTCAAGGGGGGGGACCTTGTATATTTTGTGGTGAAGATTTTGTTAAAAAAAAGGAAAGAAAACTGAAGACAAGAACGATTAACTGTTACCTACCATCATGTTCTTTGCAGTGCAGTTCTCAGGAAGACGTGCACATGGCATGTGAGCTGGTCTGGGAAGGTCCTTAGTGGCCTTCAGATTCATGTGTTCTAGTTCTCCTTTCAGAGATGGTTGAATAATGACTTATGCCCCTCACTGGTATCAAACTTTCATTTGGTGTTTCAATTTCATCAGGGGTGACCTAGTTTCCATGGAAAAAAGCAGCTTTAGGTATGCTAAGCTGTTTCCTTGACAATCAGATCAATGAAACAGGGAGAAAGAAAAATTGGACCTGCTGGATTCCGGGCTAAATGTTGTGAAAAACTGGATTCTGTCCAGTGATGTTTCTGTTGAAGAGAGGACATGTAACCATGTACCTTTTTTTTTTTTTTTTTTAACATACACAAATATGCACCATATTGTGCCTGAAGGATTTAGTCATGTCTTGGAAACATGGTGTCTTTGTTGTATTCTTTTTTTTTATTTGCTATCACATATTTCTTTCCTACTCATTTTCAATTGGTGTGCATTATCTAGCTGTCTCTTGATATTAAGATTGATTCATGTTGAACATCTGATTGTATAGGTGATTGGGAATTTTTCAAAGGGTCGATGAAAATTTATTGTGTTGTGCTGTCTTACTGCGCTGCAAGGTATCACAGCTGCCCATAGATTTGTCGAATTCCAATGAGAAAAACTATAACATCACACCGTCTGTTTCGGTCATACTTACTAGTTCAATGCAGCTGCGGTTATTTTTTTAACTTCTAAGTGATTATCTTTTTGATTGATAGAAATTATCCTCTGTGAGGGGGGAGGTATCGGAGTTGAAATTCGCTGGGGATCGAGGTTGGGGGTGGGGTCATGACTGTGACATCCAGGTTAAGGTTGCAACAACATTTGGTATAATCACGATAAGATTCTCTTCAATGTTTGAGTTACATTTGAATTTTCTCCATTAAGTTCTCAAATGTTTGAAGTAAGAATTGAATATTGACTTTTGACTAGTATTAGCGTAATATAAATGGCACAAAGTCTTGTAGTTGACATCATGTGAACATCTCACCGTAATTATAAATACTGACAGCTTCCTTTTAAAGTGTGATAGTGTGTCTCGTCTCCCTAGATCAAGTCAGTGACGTCCTAACAACCCAATAACCTTAACGTCATACTCTAGCCTACCTATACAAGGGTATTGTAGAGTGAAGTTTGTCCGGCAGTGACTACTACTTCAGGTTACGAAACCGCAGCACAGCAACTAGTTCAAGTTGTTGCCTACGTTCCGTTGTGCGCGTTTTGTGTGTTGGTTTTTTTGTCGTTTGTGGGGTTGTATTTTTTTTTTCTCTTTCTTGTGGAAGCAGCCTTTTGGATTTCTGATGTGCGCTATCAGTGTTTATTGAACGAATAAGTGGGAGAAGCTGCTCCTAAACCAATTCGCTATTGCGGGACAATGCCTCCTCGAGTCTAGGAGAGAATCAGATTGATTGTAAATTCATGGAACTTCTAATTGCAGCTCTGATTCCGCGTCATTCGTTCGCCGGGAAAGATTATTGAGGATGCAGTGACTTCTTGTGTTCTCATGTAAGGTCGCTGAAGCGGTAGGAGGGGCGGGCTCTGAACTAGACCTGTTGACTGAAGCCCTGTGTTACTAAGTTCATTTCCTCTTTAAAAAAAAAAAAAAAAGAGCATAGTAGCAGATGTATCTTTTCGTTTCCCTTTAGTGAAAGTCATTTTGTGTAACAATCACTGGATGCAAGAGCTAAGCTAAACAAACAAGTATGCCCCCATATCATATCAATAGAAACACACTTGCCTAACCAATGATAACAACGAAGTGTTGTGGTCAACCCTATAAGATTTCATATAGTCCAGTCCCATAAGAAGAGCTAGACGACCAGCATATAGGAATTATTTTTGTATTTACTGTACGGCGATCCCCTACATCCGTGGCCAACAAATGTTTCTTAAAGGTTGATAATCCTTGTTTAGTCGAGACTGGAGTTGAATGCAGTTTTTTTGCAGCGCCTGGTTACGTTAGTCCCCTAGTGCATAACAACCATGTGCAAGCATTGAGAAATATTGGTTACGATGGTTGCCATGTAGTAGTGTGCATCCAGTGGAAACTGTTGGGAAAGTCCGGTGACGAAAACATGTTTAGAATAGGAAAATATATCAAGAGAAGCACATATGATATTAGGCAATGAATTAGATAGGTCCAGAAGGGGTACGCAACTTATTGGGATTTCCAGCGATAATTATAATTACATCTTCTCATACGTTGTGAGCGGGGTGGACCTCGGGTTCAAGAACCTCGACCGTTAAACCTTCAATCTTCTCAGTATTTTTCAGGGTGTCACATGAAAATAGTTATGAGAGGCCGAAGTCCCATCCAATAACAGTTTTCTGAGCTAATAAACCGAAATCTTCGCTACAGTGAAAACACATCCCACACACACAGGCTGCACTACACCTTACAACTCCAATTGTCGCGTACGGGCGGCGTCACTATGCGGCATCATCTGCAGCTTTACCCTTGTAGGTCTCTTGAACACATCAATATATGCACAGAGAAAGCAGAGAGAAAGCTACTTAATGCAGCAGTGTGTTTATAATTTTAGACATATGAAAAACAATGTTGAATAAAGAGAGGGTGTTTTTATTGGATAATAAAGAAGTTAATTCAGTGACTATTCCTATGACAGCTAACAGCCGAAGGTATATCTAAGTCAGCGGTACTATCCGTGAGGTCCTAATGGTCATTGTTTTGACTAGTAGGGATCAATCTACTCATGTTGAGGTAATTGTCACAGGACAGGCTACACTAATCGAAGTGTTAACAAAACATAACTGTGTTTGTGGGATTGGCCTCTTCCATTATCATCACGTGAAGTTTCCGTCAGACATGGGCCATTGCCGGGTCAGTGGGTTTGGAAATATTGTTTAATTGTATGACTCTAAATTGTCCGCAGGTTCTGTCTGCCGATGGCTGTGACAGTGCAGAAGTCCTGGTGGAACTAAGATGAAAGTGAGACGGGCCATTTGGTGCTCTGTGAGCAACTCACGGGGGTTCGTCCGATTAATGGATCAGGGGGGGGGGGGGTGGGGTGGGGTGGTGGGGGTTCGTAATGGTGGTCGATGTGTCATTTGGGTGTTGGGGGTCTGTGTGGCAGGGGGGGTAGAATGGGTGGTCTAGGAGACTTTGTGGTGGTTCGCTGGGGTGGTCGGTGGAGTTTATGCACGGCGGTCTATTCTTTTAAACGAATGCTGAACCCAGCTGAACATTTGGTTGTGAAAGTCAGATTTTGTTCTGATTGACGATCTGGAATTTCCTCATTGGTTTTTTCCATTTCAAGACTTTATTCTCCCACTTTCAGTCTTCTGTCAGGTCACACATTATCTTTATGTTCTATTGATTCCAATATCCATTGATAGACATGATGCATAGCCTAGATTCCTAATTGATGTGACCAACTATGTTGATTTTCAGTGGTAATAAGAATACCGATATTCTCAAAGGCACGTCAAAAGTTTATTTTTGTCCAAATATCAGTAAGAAATCATTCATAGTTAACGGTCTGGACGGTTCACGTTTGTGATTTATACCTTAAACCTTTGATCGGGTCCTGGTCCGATGCAGATAAGAAAAAACAGAGGGTTCGTACGCTCCTTAAATATGATCAAATACCCTCACTTGATATCTGACACGGGACAGACAATTTCAGGGTGCCGCAATATCTAAAGACCCTTTTGTGAAAATAATCAATTGAATTTGGTTCTGCTGGTTGACCAAACCTCCTTGACAACTTTGGAAATCAAGGTGCCATCAGCTAAGCCAAAATTTTTTGAAGCGCATGGCAAAGAATGGCGAGGTGTGTTTGCGAATTTTTCTGCATTCAGATTCATGAAAATGTATTGCCAAGAAAGTCTCTTTTTTTCTTTTTTTTTTTTTGGTTATTTGTTTGTTCTTTTTTTTTTTTTTTTTTTTTGTCTTCTTTTGCTGTCCCAACAGTCTGCGCACCACCGAGGAGATCAAAGGCAGTCAAAAGCCCCAACCCGCTCATTCGCGCCCCTGTCCCCCAGCCACAGCCCGGTCGGGTCCCGATGCTCCTTTTTTTGGCACTGGGAGGGCCGCAGCCCTGGCACCGCAGGCCCTCCACCAGCAGCAGTCATGCCCAGTCTCAAGCCTGTCAGGCACACTCTCCCTGGGCGAGGGGGTGCACTAGACAGCCTGAGGGCGCCGGGGTCTGTCACATTTCCATTGGTGTTGCGTCGGACGCCTGTTGCTGATTCCTTGAACAGGACTCAGGACATAGACACCACCATATTAACGATAAGCCCCCCTACTGACTACCAATATTGCTTAAGCGTCTACAATCCCAAGGACCATGGCTGTGACGTGAGCTCTCCTTCCGCCCTCTGCGATCGGCGCCAACCAAACCACCACGTCCGTACACCAGAAACACGACGCACCTTATCTATATGGCTGCGAGTCTGGGGGGGGTGTGAAGTAACCCATTGTGGGGGTAGGTTCGGGGGGGGGACGGATTGGGGGGGGGGGGGTGGGGGGCGGGGGGGCCCCGGAACGCGGCTTAACCCCAAATTCCAATTGTTGCCACTGTGGTGTGGGGGACTTGGTTTATAAACGAGGATTGTGATGAACATCTAAATTTGAAGGGAGCCTTCACTCCAACGTTCTATATTAATGCATGATGTCATGACTGTCACAGAATTCTTCTATGAGTACTTTTTTTTTTTTTTCTCAAAATTAATGCTGATTGCATATGGTGTGACATGAGCCATGAGGATGATTTAATGTCATGCCGACGGATCTCCCTTTCGGTCTGAGACTACATAAGACGTCTGTACCATCTAGTTGACCCTAAAACGCTTCCTCTCATAATAATAACTCCTGGGCTGGGGCGTCGAACTCATCCAGTTGGGGGTGGTGTGTGCGGCCGATCGAATAGTTTCCAGCGGATCTCTGTGCAAGTTGGTCAGAGAAATTATGAAGCAAACAAAAACATGCCATCCATAACACGCATCCATTAACTGGATCAAATCGCGAAAATCACGAGCATGTCGCGCAGTGGTCTCTCCCTTTCCCCATTTACCATCCAACTGAGGTCCCTCAAAGACACAGACTCACCAGATCTGGTAAGGAACCGGCTCCGCGGAAGCACTGGCCGCAAGATGACACCCCCCTGATGTATTGTCTGATGGGAATTCGACCAAATGCAACGCCCAGACTACCTCCCAGACCTTGGGAGGTAGGGGATGGAGAAACCCGCCAGATTCGCACATCTATGAACCGACCGCACGTTTTTTTGCGCATTCAACCGCTTCCTGGCTCTCAAAGAATCTTCTACAACAGTGTTGTCGCATTCCTGGATCTGGTACGGAATAATTTGTAACTTATATCAAAATTGATAAGCTATTTAAGCAGTACTATCAACTACAATCCAGGATGGACAATGTTGTTGTGCACATTTGTCTTTTATATATACTTTTCTTTTCCATCAACCTGAACCCATAAAAGACACAAAATCAAACTAACTCTGACTTGGCTCCAATTTCTTGGCCATTTATCGTTTCTCTTGTATTCTATATTCGCATTTATTAGGGCACGTATTATTGTCTTGACTGTGGGGGCATGGAACAAAAAAAAAAAAAAAGCACTTCCGGAGTACTTGACGCGAATCTATACCTTTGAAGAACTTGAATTTTGTGTTCTTTGCTGATAGGGATCGGTCGGTAACCTGTCCGGCTGGAAGCATGAAACGAATCGCCTTCTTGGTGTGCATGCGCTAAGCCTTCCTCCGAGAGCACCAAGTTAGCACGAATGTTGATAATCAGGGTAAGCCGTGAAGATCCTGGGTGCGGCTATCGGTAAACTGATTTGATGTCGCATTCTTGTTGAGTTGCAGGGGTCTTGGTCCGTAATCTTCTATGTGCGCCAGATGGGACAGATTTTAATGCAACTTAGATTAAGACGCAAATGCCTTTATTGATCCAAGGCGTAAGCAATTATCATTACGTGGAGTTCAGGGTTGAATTTGGAATTTTCTGTAAGGTTGTAACAACCAGTACAAGAAGGAGGCTTCAGCTGAAAAAGCCCAGGACACGAAGTTCAGTAATTATATATAAGAATCCGTGGATGGTACGCACTGTACTGATGGCCGGGGGATCTTTTTCATTGTACTGTTCAAAGAACTAGTATATAGCGGAATGACCATAAAGGTTGAACTACGCTAACACAACTCATGACAAACTGAAAAAACAAATACAAAACCTGCGAGGAAAAAAGTTTAAATCTGTGTTGGTGATTATTACTGGCCGATTATACAAAAGATTCCCTTCATCAATGTTGTGAGAGCTTGGTAAGATATTAAGATTGCATTTGTCCTTGAATACAGAGCGTTTGGTAGCACTCTGTTCCTCTTTTTGTATTGATGGAAATAATTCAAAATACATTGATGTCACTACTCGCGTTCCTCATGTAAACATTCGTTTTTTTTATACAACTAAAAAAAAATAATACTTTGTGATGGTACCCAGGTTCCGCTTACCCAGAGAGCTAACTAAACAGGTTTACATTCAAGCTCTTTCTTAGTGGTCAAGCACTTTCCTTGGAGGATTTGGTTCCATGGACTATTTAGAAAGAAAATATCTCTGTTGTGGCACAGAATATCGATTACAGGTGAAAATTGTGTTGGTTGTTCTGGTAATACAGCATGAATCACAGCAGTGGCTGTCCCATTGCTGTACAGCCGTGTTGATTACAATGCCAGAATGTTTAAAATGACTAATAATTGTGGCAGTAAGGATCAGTATGGCGTGTCGTAGATGTTGTGTTGTGTGTGAAAATTTGAATGGGTGGAACAGCGTTAGCGGTCATACACTCTTAGCGTCCAGGGTGCCTCTATAGGCACAAAAGTGTAGCTTTTGACATTTTGAGTGTAGTAGTTCCAATTAAGCAAATAGGGATTCTACATGAAAGACTGCATAACGGTGGAATTTTTTGTTTTTTTTTTTTTTTCACTGGTGTTCAAGAAACCTGTCCCTGTGGCAGTCCCCTGTCTTACCAGGTTCCTACTCCACAGCTCTTTCAGCCCAGTCAGTTCAGTCTGCTTCACACGTGACACAGATGGCAGTCT
>JADBJO010021658.1:0-5000 GCA_016801955.1 Conus betulinus
ACACGCGCGCGACAGCGCGCGCGGGTACTCCCCCCCCCCCCCCCCCCCCCCCCCCCCCCCCCCCCCCCCCCACCCCCACACACACACACACTAAATACGGGTGGAAGGGGAAGACACCGACAGACACACAACGCCCAGGGACACCACACACACACACACACACACACACACACACACCACACACACACACACACACGAAAAATAAAAGAAAAAAAAAAGAAAGAAAGAAAGAAAGAACGAAACAAACGAACTAAAGAAAGAACACTAAAGAAAGAACGAAAGAACGAACAACGAACGAAAGAAAGAAACGAAAGGAAACGAAAGAACGAAACGAAAGGAACGAAAGAAAGAAAAGAAAAGAAAGAAAAGAAAGAACTAAAGGAAAGAAAGAAACGAAAGAACGAATGAAACAGCGAACGAGAAAAAGAAAAAGAAAGAACAGACAAAAGGAAGACAGACTGGACGCAGACCGACCGAAAGGACAGAGCCCAAAGGTCAAGGCTTCTCTTTCCCCCATATTCTTCTTTCTCCCCCTTCACTCTCATAACGCTATGGACAATGTCCAAGCTTGGCAGCACTGTGTGAGTGAGAGAGAGGAGAGAGAGAGAGAGAGAGAGAGACGAGAGAGAGAGAGGGGGAGACGCTACAACGATACGATAGGGAAAGACACAAAAAAAAAAAAAAAAAAAGAGATACTGAGAGAGGGAGGGGTTGGGGTGGGTATGGACCGAGAGGGGGAGTGGGGGGGGGAGGGGGAGCTACGTCTAACGAGATATCGGGAAAAAGGGAGTTTGTTGACAGATGGAGTAGTACTGAAAAAAAAAAAGTGTTGTGGGAGGGGGGGGGTGGGGGGGGGGGGGGCTGGGTGGGGGTATGGCAAGGGAGGTGGGTGGGGGGGGGTGGTTGGGGGGGGATGTTGGGGGGGCTGGGGGAGGGGGGGGGGTTTGAGAGGGGGGAAGTGTGGTTGGGGGGTTGGGAGGGTGGAGGAGTACGGATGTTTAACCCGGGGGGAGTTTTGTTGGTCTTTTCGGGGCGTTTGGGGGGGGGGATCTTTTTTTTTTTTCTGGGAATGGGATGGGGCTGTGGAATAGGAGTCAGGTAGGAAAATCGAAGATCTGACCAGTCCGGTAGCGTCTGTGTTTGCCCTGTCGTTGTCGTGTCTCGTATCACCTGTCCCTTTGTTGTACAGAATTCATGTCACGTATCACCCACCCTCCCACCCACCTCGGCCGCCACCCTCTTCCCTCACTCTCCCCTCTTTGACACCCTCCACTCCCATCCCCCTCTCATCACCCCCACCCAACCCCCCCCTTTTTCTCCTGCTTTCCCCATCAAACGATTTCACCCTGTTTAAAAAAACATACTTTTTTTTTTTTTTTTTTTCAAAGTTCAGGACACACAATATCTATGTATAAGCACATGTCTTCATGCACTGATGCACTTGTATGTGCTATATTATTGTGCTTTGATCGTTTTACTTCTGTCCATGGTTTTCCTGCACGAATAAATCGGAATAAATCTAAATGGACAATGTCAACGGAGAGCAATGAGAGTAGTTATTTTGCCATCCAACTGGTGACAGAAACCCAACACAGCCATCCAGCTGGTGACTTAAACCCAACTCACCACTCGATCCCGGTGCGCTAAAAAAATTTTTTTTGTTCCGGATACAACATACAAACACATATTCGTGTATCCATGCACAGACAATGCACGCGTGTGTGCAACGTTGTGCTTCCATCGTTTTTTTTTCAGCCTATCAAAGCTTGGGAACTTCTCAATAAAGCAAAACGCATGGTCATAACGGAAAGTGTTGGCAACTGTTGTTGTGGTTGGCTATCACTGTTTTTTATTCCACCACTCAATTTGTGACAGAAACCCAGTAAAGCATCCATCTGGTGACAGAAACCCAATAAAGCATCCAACTGGTGACAGAACCCCAGAAAGCATCCAACTGGTGACAGAAACCCAGTAAAGCATCCAACTGGTGACAGAAACCCAGGTAAAGCATCCAACTGGTTGACGGAAACCCCATAAAAGCATCCAACTGGTGACGGAAACCCAATAAAGCATCCGATTGGTGACAGAAACCTAATAAAGCATCCAACTGGTGACAGAAACCCAATAAAGCATCCGACTGGTGACAGAAACCCAATAAAGCATCTAACTGGTGACGGAAACCCAGAAAGCATCCAATTTGTGACAGCAAAACCCAGTAAAGCATGCAATTGTGACAGAAATCAAATAAAGCATCCGACTGGTAACAAGCCCCAATAAAAGCATCCAGCTGGTGACATAAAAAAAAGAAAGAAAACGAAAAAAAAAAAAAAAAAAAAAAAAAAAAAGAAAGGAAATAAAATAAAACATCCAAATTAAAGACACAAACCCCACAAAGCATCCAAATGGTGACAGAAAACCAATAAACAAGCATGAAGTTGCTGACAAAAGCCCATTCCACCTTCCAGTCGGTTGCAAAAATTTCAGACTCACAAGATTTTCATAGCCTTCTCTATGACCTAACTGTGGAAAACGAAACTGGTACTTTCTCTGTCTCTCTCTCTCTCCCCCCCCCCCCCACACCCCCCCCCCCCCCAACCCCTCTCTCTCTCTCTCTCTACCTCTCTCTCTCTCTCTCTATCTCCCCCCCTCTCTCTCCCTCTCTCCACCCCCCCCCCCCCCCCCCCCCCCCCCCTCCCTCTCTCCCCCCCCCCCCCCCCCCCCACCCCCCCCACCCCCCCCCCCCCCCTCTCTCCCTCTCTCTCTCTCTCTCTCTCTATCTCGGCTCTCGTGCACAAGAAAACATTTCATAACAAAATAGAATTCTCTCTTTCAGTCGACATCTAATTCCAGTCTAAATCTCTCCATTTCCCATATTCAAATTCTTGTTTTTTGACCAACATCTCTCTCCCTCATCCAAAATCAAACATCAATTCTTGAATTTAATTCTTTCTTTAAATTATACATATTAGCTACAAAAGTTCGATTAATTCGGAAAAGTCCTCAACAAACGTTCTACATTTTGAATGTATGGGCACACGGTCGAACGGTGCATAGAAATGCTTCCACTTCGGAAAGTAATTGGAGCTACAGAATGAAAAGATAGCCAATAAAATTCAGTTTTAAAACGATACAGGGGGGAAACGATCTGTACACGTACGTTATAACCACACCAAAGTTTTAACATTCTGTTTAATATATCTCACTCGCGAGATAGTTGTCAATTCAATAAATTCATAATGTTCATTTATAGTTGAACATTTATGATAAACTTGCTGAACTGATTCCAGTTCCGCTGTTTTATCTACTTCCGCAACAAGGACGAAAACTGAAAAAGAACTGTCTCGTCTCTGGGACACATTCCTTCTTGATACCGAGGACGGTGCGCGCGCGCGCGCGTGCGCGTGTGTGTGTGTGTGAATTAAAAGTCTAGCTCCCCCCACCCCCCCCCCCCCCCCCCCCCCCCCCCCCCCCCCCAACCTTTGTGAAAAATACACTAACGAACCACGAAAGCGATTGAAAAAAAAAACAAAACAAAAAAAAAAAAAACAACAACAACCTAGACCTCCATCAGAGGTTTAGATAAATATGGGAAGGAAGAAATGTACACGGGAAGAAAAAAAAAAAACTATATGAAGGAAAATGTCGAGCGAAAGAGAATGAATGAACATCAGAATTAAACAACCTTTACAGGCCCTTTGCCTCCCTCAATACGTCCCCCTCCCATCCGATCCCCTTACCAACCCGCCCTCTCTCTCCCTCTCCGCCTAACCTTCCTCTATCTCCCCCCCCCCCCCCCCCCCCCCCCCACACACACACACACACACACAAACACTCACACACTCCCCTGAGAGTGCCAAGGTCAGTCTGAGTTGGGGTTTGCCTGACGGAGGGAGGGAGAGAGGGAGGAAGAGCAGACTAGTGCCCGGCACCCAAACTCGGGCCGGTCCCGCAAGCGAAAAGAATTTGATCAACGTCATAAAAATTTGATGAGAGTCCAGAAGTCTCCCCTGGGACCACCGCCTCCCTTTCTTTGCACCCCCCCCCCCCCCCCCCCCCATCCCCTTTCTCCCTTCCCTTCCCGTCCCATCCCCCCCCCCCCCCCCCCCCCCCTCCTTCTCTCTCTTCTTTCCCATCTGTTAATGTCCATTCCACTGACTCCTTTGTCTATTTCTGCGACCACACCCCACCCCCCTCTATTTTGCCCCACCCATTCTCCCGTCTGCTTCTGTGTGTGTGTGTGTGTGTGTGTGTGTGTGTGTGTGTGTGGGTGTGTGTGTGTGTG
Source organism: Conus betulinus (assembly GCA_016801955.1). NCBI lineage: Eukaryota > Metazoa > Mollusca > Gastropoda > Neogastropoda > Conidae > Conus > Conus betulinus. The sequence continues at coordinate 4,283 of JADBJO010021658.1, forward strand.
TGTGTGTGTGTGTTTCCTTCCAGCACACCATTCATTAACTAATACACATAAATATACACATTTCAAGTTCACATTTGTTCGTACTGGAAATCTGCCGACACTGTTGCCATCATAACACCAAGATACCTTACTTTATCTGTCCACCATGTCAAGTATCACACAGAAAACTGCACCCATTTCAGACGACAATTTTCCTTCGAAAGGGGTTATGAATCTATCTTTCCTCTTTTACTTTAATAGAAAAACAGTAATTTAAAAAAAATGTTGTTTCTACAATGAGAAAAAAAACCACAACAGTGAAGGTTTATTTTGCACAGTGTTTTAAAATATACTGTCTCAGCTGCAACCGTCGATAGATAGAAGTTCTAATGCCAAATTATTTTATCTTTATCACACGTCCTAAAGAACTATGCATCTCTCTCTCTCTCTCTCTCTCTCTCTCTCTCTCTCTCTCTCTCTCTCATTTACCCCCATAAAAATCATAACAGAAAATAATAATAACAATAAACTGTCTGTCGGTACTTCGGACGTGAAGTGCGAACGTAACAGTCAGCATTAACGGTTATGAAACAATTGTGGAAACACTAAGAAGAAGAACTATTAAAGGATAATGAGGCACGGATTTTTTTTTTCTTTTTATCTTATTTTCACCCGTTTGATTTTTTCTGCACTTGCAGCGACAAACCCTATCTGCTCATAAATTCTTCTCTGTCTGTTT
>JADBJO010021658.1:12500-15000 GCA_016801955.1 Conus betulinus
ATAAGCGATAGCCCCTAGAGTCGGCGCTATTAAATTTTCATGTCTCCGAGCTGCATGCGCTGTGGGCCTGCTGGAGCAAGAAAGGAACGAAATAACAGAAGGGGGAAAAAAAAAAGATGGGCAGACTCACCCGTTCATCCTTCCCTCTTTCATTCTTCCGTTTGATCCAGTCAATCTATGGATATATAAAGTTCCACGGTGAAGGTGTCTCCCCGTACACGCCTCCCCCCCCCCCCCCCCCCCCCCCCCCCCTTTCTTCCAACCAACTCCATTTAAGAGCGGGGGTAAGTGTGGGTGTGGGAGCGATGGCGTACACGTGTCCAGTCCTAACTGCAACGGCTGCCACGTGTCACGAGAAAACAAACGGTACGACGTCAGCCTCCCGAGAGATCCATCATCAAAGTGGCCCCTCAACCTTCCCATGCCCCCCCCTCCCCTTCTCACTTTTTTCCTCCCACGTCTATAACTTTTTTTTTCTCCTCTGTTACCCCCCCCCCCCCCCCCCCCCTCTTCCACCTCCCTCGCTTCCCAACCCGTCTATCCTTCGTTTTTCATCCTTGTCTAAAATGGAAGGGCGGAGTCGGGAGAAATGGTGATGTGCACCCTCCCCCAAATCCCTCCTCCAGTTTGAAAAAACAACTGAACGGTTGTTTGTTTTCAGCATTTCGTTATATGTAAACAATGATCCCACAAACATCTTTTTTCCCCCCAGTAACCCTTCACACACACACACACACACACACACACACACACACACACACACACACACACACACACACAAGCGCCAGCACGCACGCATGCATACACGCACAGACAGACAGACACACACACACACACACACACACAAATAAAGGATAAAGAATGAGAGAGACTGAAAGACAACAACAAACATAAGCTTTAAAAAAGCTATCAAAAAAAACAACAACAAAAAAAAAAAAAAAAAAAGAAAATGCCATAAAAGAAAAGAATGAATGACAAAGATGGGGTCTCTAGAACGAAAACTGACAGGAGAAAAGAAACTCAGGAGAGTGATTAACAGACAGAAGAGCGCCTGTTGTGGACCAGCTTGGTCTGATCACTTGATTACTTGACTTGGTGACTAAGGAATACGACCATGCCCTGGAAGACACACCGGGAGTCGTCACCTAGTTACATGCAGACATCATTTCTAGCAAGTTATCACGATCGGATGACTAACTGATCTGATTGGACTGTAATTCTCAAACATCTATAATGTACAAGGCATGCATGCGCGCGCGCGCGCGCGCGCGTGTATATGTGTGTGTGTGTGTGTGTGTGTGTGTGTGTGTGTGTGTGTGTGTGTGCGTGCGTGCGTGCGTGCGTGCGTGCGTGCATGCGTGTGTGTGTGTGTGTGTGTGTGTGTGTGTGTGTGTGTGTGTGGTGTGTGTGTGTGCGTGCGCGCGCTTGCGTGTGTGTGTGTGTGTGTGTGTTTCTGCATGTATGTGTGTACTGGGGAGAGAGGGTGGGGGTGGGGGCGTATCTGTGCGTGCGTATACGTGTGTGCCCATTTGAACATGCATGTGGGGTGGAAATGTGTGCACGCACATTTATACAGTGCGCTCTTATATGCGTGCGGCTTCCTTCCTGTACCCTGTCCTTCCCTCCGACCCCTCCTCCTCACCCCCTTCTCTCTCTCTCTCTCTCTCTCTCTCTCTCTCTCTCCTCTCTCTCTCTCTCTCTCTCTCTCTCTCTCTCTCCATCTGCCTTCATCACCGTTACGACCCTGAAGGCTAATAAATGGGGATGAAATGGAACAAACTCTCTCTCTCTCTCTCTCTCTCTCTCTCTCACACACACACACACACACACACACACACACACGCACGCCCCAGACCTGGAAAACACACCACCACCACCTTTAACCCAAATGACTAATCATTTGAGAGAGAGAGAGAGAGAGAGAGAGAGAGAGAGAGAGAGAGAGAGAGAGAGAGAGAGAGAGAGAGAGAGAGAGAGAACGAGAGCGTCACTTTCACCACCCAAGTATAATGACGAAAAAAAAAAAAAAAAAAAAAAAGGTAAAGTATCAGAGCCTGTTTAGTTAGTTCCACCCAGTTTCAGCGTCCCCACCTACCTCTGGTGACACGGCAGACGTGGATAACCATCCCCTTGTGTCCGTGCATTCATTACACTCGCTACATACTGCCCTTCCAAAAAGTACTTCACGGACAGGAAGGAAGGAGAGAGGGGCGTACGTACGTACGTACGTAAGTGTGTGTGTGTGTGTGGTGTGTGTGTGTGTGTGTGTGTGTGCGTGCGTGCGTGCGTGCGTGCGTGCGTGCGTGCGTGCGTGCGTGTGTGTGTGTGTGTGTGTGTGTGTTCTGTGTGTGTACAAACATGCGAGTGAGCGCGTGGGGTGTGCAAACGCGCATGGGGGTGTGCGTGTGCGTGTGTGTGTGTGTGTGTGGTGTGTGTGTGTGCGTGCGTGCGTGCGTGCGTGCGTGTGTGTGTGTGTGTGTGTGTGTGTGTGTGTGTGTGT
>JADBJO010021658.1:20000-29196 GCA_016801955.1 Conus betulinus
ATCATAATGGTACCGATAACCGCGACATAACTTTTCACGTGAAATTCAGATTCATCCCCTTTTATGCAAGTATCTCTAAGAGCGTGGCTCAAATTTCCCGACTAGTACTGCAAGTGTCTCTTCTTTTCAGCCTCGCTGACGCCAGGATATATCACGACAAAGGAAGTGCACAATACATTCCTGTTATGCAGAAAGTCTCAGACCAGAAGGAAACTTTGAAGCATCATCTGCATCATCCTCATCCACACTGATTATCATTAACGAAAAAAGTGTGTGTGTGTGTGTGTGTGTGTGTGTGTGTGTGTGCGCGCGCGTGCCGTGCGAGTGTGGTCATGCACACGTGCATGCATACATGCGTGCTTGTGCATGTTCCTAGCTCAAATTCTGTGGCCTTTCTGTGACCTTTCACAGCGTGCTCTCGTAGTCATCTCCATTTCATTCCTCTCCTGGTCCGTACCTGTTGAGTGTTCATGTTAAAGCTATCGATATCCGCAGTTTCACAGTAAACGTTGCCAGAAGGATTTAACAGCACCCAATGAGGGGATGCTCGCTAATGCTGGCTCCACAACTATGTGATTATTTATCGCCAGCACAGGACTTTCTCACAGGTGGTGGTTTTTTTTTTTTCATACACTGGACCAGGAAAAAAAGCCTCGTTGACCGCCATCCAACGCGAGTCAGCAGCAGTGCAGGGCCTCCTCTGATGGGTTGCCCTATGACAGCTTGATAGCGATTGCTGCCAGCGGACTGCTACGGCTGTGTGGCGTATGTCACTTGAATTGTAACGGATACTAAGTTGGCCAGATACTTTGGACCAGTCTGTCTTTGGTGTTGAAACGTATCATCCAGATTCTTGCACTGAACGCACACAAAAATGGTAAAAGATAAAGGAACTGTGAAGAAATGTGATGAGGTCGCCTTTTCTTTTCATTTTTTTTTTTTTACCTTTAAAGACAAAACGTACAACAAGTTCTGGATCTTCATAGCGTAAACAGTCAGCATAGAGACTGTTACAACTGGCACAAAGACTATTACAGTAACCTAACCTCATAAATAAGTCTGAAAATATAGTCACTGCACTTAGGAGTTGAAACATGGTTCCGGTTATCAAATGTCCTGAACAAACAAATTGAAACACATAACTAACTGGCACCAAGCTGTTGATTTTCAAGCAATACCAGTGAAACAAAAACACAAAAACAAAATATCAAGTAGTTGTGATCAACTTGTGCTGGGAAAATGTAACAGCTAGGGGCGAGAGGGGGGTGTCGTCTAAAATCGTGCATATTAAAGTGTAAATATCAAAACCTTCAATGTCATCAAACGGGAGCTTTTTTTTTTTTTTTTTACTTTGCGAAGACAACCATTTGTAATGTCTGTTTAAAAACGTTTGGGATGCTTCAGTGAAATACGGAATCCTTCACTGGGAACATATGGAGACAGTAAAATTGTGTATCGAGTTCAGTCAGAATCACTGATTATGCAAAGTCAGACAGACGAAATGAACGGTTCTGCTCACACAAAACAAGAATTCAGCTGTTCCCGTTTGATGTATGAGAAAATTCAATTATTCACACTTCGACACCTTCCTTTTCATCCCATGTCACCTTCAACGCCCCGCCCCCCCCCCCCCTCCACTCCCTCACTTCCCCCCTACCTGCACTTTGCTTACCTGTACTACCTATTTATCTTTCTTGTTTGATTTTTCTAGTCCTGCACAAAGCAGACTGACAGAACAAAGTTCCTTATGCCCGCGCGCCGTAAGTTGTTCCGTTCGTCTGGTGACAAGTATGTGTATTTTCTTGTCACCAAATAAACTACACAACAAACAAAACAAAAAAGGAATACCTTCAGGATGTCTGGCAGAGCCCGTTGCAGACTGGATCCTCGAACCGAGTGCAGCATGTGGTCCAAAAGGTCGGGTGGGTTCTTCAGGTAGGCACTGAGGGGCTTCAGCTCCTTCTGAAGGTCGATGTCAGAGTCATATTCTTCAGAGCCACTATGTGTTGGGCTGGCACTCTTGGTGCGACGGCTGTCTGGGGAGCTGCTTCGGCTGCGACTTCGGCTCCGGCTGCTGCTGCTGCTGTGTCGTTTCTGTAGGGCAGGAGAAAAGCTAATGCAGTACAACATGCACATGCAAGTGCAAACATCGTCGATGGTTCGAACTGCACTGGCCCTTACGATGAAAAGACCATATAACCAGACCTTTTTGTCCACCGGAGCTTAAAAAATGAAAGAAAAGTAACAAACCCCAAGCAAACTTTCCCCTCAACAGATGAGAGAAACCTGAAGTATCACCGACTAGCGTCTGATGTTTATTGTATTATTTTACTCTTTCATTTCCTGTGCAACCCTCTCCCCCACCCCCCGGGAACTGGGATTCTGTAATGAACATGTAATGAATTTAACGAACTCAATGAAGTGGGTGATTTTTATCAAGCGTAACTCTCACCTTCATTATTGCTTACAGACCATCGCACAACAGCACAGTACCACACCAAGAGGACAACTAGACCATAAACTAGCACCACCAAAGCAAGGCCCCTTCAAACAGTAAGAAATTCCCACTGAATCCTATACATCTGACACAAAACCTTCGATAACAACTGTCAGCCAAAACAACCGTTTAGCCCCTTTTCAACCCAGCGTGTGCCAGATACACACATGCTTTCGTTTTAATTTCTGTTGGCTGAAATTTCGTGCCAAAGGCCATTAAAATCGCTGAAAAAGGTAATAATAACAATAACAACAGCACAATAACAATGATAATAATAGTAACTGTGATACGTAGTTTTCGTAACCTAGAAGCAAAGTAAATAATCTTTTTTATTTTGTTCTTAAAGGAAAAGAAATAACCCCGATGGGTGGGAAGAATCGCTTAATGTTAGAGTCGGGTAGAAAAAAATACTCCCATTCCCGTTTTCAGTTCCAGTCCCATAACAGCGCTGCCGACAACAAAGGACACTCTTTCAGTTTCTGGGCTGTCCGCATGTGGAATTTTTAAACAATCACATCCGGGGGTGGGGGGGGGGGGGGGGGGGGGGATGCAACAGGCACATTTCAAAAACAGCCTGATTGTAGACACCCAATCCTTTAAGCGAACCAATCCTTAAAGCGTATCGAACTACACGGAGTTGAGAGGGGGCGGCTATTCTGTAGAATTTATCACCCTCAGAAAAAGAAAAAAAAAACTGAGTAGTAAATAGTTTACGAAGAACACAGCAATACACGCACACGCGCGCGCTCGTGCACACACACACATGCACACACACACTGGAAATGAGAGGTTGTATGAGCAAACAGACACTACACAATAGAAAGCAATTTTCCCTCAATCTCTCCCCTCCCCCCTCTCCCCACACTCAGTCCCCACAGTGTTTACAGTCCCACAAGATGAGAATAATAAAATGCCAGCAAAATGTAAATTGCAACAGGCAACACACACACACACACACACACACACACACACACACACACACACACACACACACACACAAAACTGTCCAGACTTGCCAGAACTCAGACAAGCAAATCGGCTACCAAGGCAAAAAAACAAAAACAAAGAAATAAAGAAAACGAAAAAACAGTAAAGGAAGATTTAAAGCAAAAAAGTAATCTGGGAAAGCAACAGAAAACAAAACAGTCTTTCCACAGGTGACAATACAATTTCCACCAAATGATACCCTCACCATCCCCACAGGAGCCCCCCCCCCCCCCCCCCCCCCCCACACACACACACACACACACCGACTGATCGTATCTTTTCTGATGCTACCATCAGAACAAGCAAAATACGCGACAGGAATGGGGAATAGATGGTGGGGGGTTGGCGGGGGGAGGAGCAGGAGAGGGGGGGGGGGGGGGGGGTCCTAGCTTTTTGCTTTAAGTACTGTTCCGTTACAGCAACAAAAAAGTTGTCGGTGCGCTAAATAAAATGAGGACTTATTCTTTTCTTTTCCTTAGGGGATGGAAGGGGTGGTGTGTTTGAAAGGGAAAGGGGTGGTAGTACAGACGTGTAACTTTATACTACAAGTACTGTTCCGCTTACTCCAAAAAAGTTGCCAGTATGCACACTAAATCAAGTGAAGACTCACTCTCACTCTTCTACTTCTTTCTTTTCTTGGTGGGGGTGAGTGAGCAAGCGTATGTGAAGTGTTGTATGGTGTATGTGCGTGTGCGTGTGTGTGTGTGTGTGTGTGTGTGTGTGTGAGAGAGAGTAGTATGTGTGTGTGTGCGCGCGCGTACGCACGCGTTCGCTTGCGGGGGAGAGTGTGGAACAACGAGGACTCACTCGTTTCCTTTCCTTCCTGGATTTCTTCTCCTTGCGTCCGGAACTCCTGTTTCGGTTCTCTCCGGCTATCCGTATCAGACTGCGTGGAATCCCGCCACCATCTTGGCTGCGCTGCTCATCTTCTCTCAGCGTTTGTTTCACTTGGCTCCACGATTTCTGTAACACAGAAGAATGTAACATTTTTGAATAATAACATAATTATCATCAAAAATAATAATCATAATGATCATGATGATGAGGATAAACACGCATCACGCACTCAAACTAAAACACACATTACAATAAATCTCCCCCCCCCCCCCCCCCCCCCCCCCCCCCCCCCCCCTTATCCGGATCATGTGTAGCCCAGCGGGTTTGGGCTACCTTCCCTTGACACCCAACATTCCCCCCCCCCCCCCCCCCCTCCTCATCCGCTTAAATCAGCTCTTTACAGAGACAACCGAAGCGGCCCAATACCGACCGAAAGGCGACAAATTATCCACACGTGTCAAAGAAAACAGTGCGGAAATGGGACAGCCGCCACTCGTCACGGGGGGTGGGTGGGTGGGTGGGTGGGTGGGTGGGGGGGGGGGGGGGGGGGCGTTCCAGAAAAGGCTTGATCCTATGTACAATGACTACGACTGACTCATCAAAGGACTAGGCCAGTTGCCACCGACCGCCAAAAGACAGTGTTGGTCCCAATCGTTGATATACAATCAATAACGAGCGCACCAACACAATGTACATCTATCATTACAGAAGGACGTACAAGGGCACCAGCACTCAGACAGCATGTGACTTCTGCCAAGGATGAACAGAGCATGGGATCAGCACTTTGATCTTCATCCCCATCAAAATACGAGGCAAAGCAACAACAGCAATGATAATGATTATCACAATAAATGTCACATAACAAAAAAAGTATGCTCGATAAGCAGCTTTTGCGCTCTCTCTCTCTCTCTCTCTCTCTCTCTCTCTCTCTCTCTCTCTCTCTCTCTCTCTCACACACACACACACACACACACACACACACACACACACACACACACACACACACACGCACGCACACACACACACCGGTCAACTAGTTACTTTAAGCGTAAAAAAGAACATCCTTTTTCAGTGAGAATGAATAGAAAATATTGACGGGTAAGAAGTTGTTTCCCCATGCCCTTTTTTGTAATAACATAAAGAAAATACGAAATCTCAAATGGGTGTTGGTGGTGGTGGTGGCGGTAGTGATGATGGATGATGATAATGATGGTGGTGGTGGTGGGATGGTGATGGTGTTGATGTTTCTTGTTTGTTGTTTGTTTGTGGGGGTGGTGGTGGTGGTGGTGTGTGTGTGTGGGGGGGGGGGGGTTGGGGGGGGGGTAAGCGTGTGCGTGCGTGCTTGCTCTCTCGCGCACGCACATGTAGGTGCGTTTTCTTTTTCTTCCTCATTCTACAAAAAGTGCATTTTCGCGTGTGTGCATGATTTTCATTTATCTGGACAAATAAGAAAACAGCAGGAAGCGAAAACATCTCATTGGCGGAGTTCTTACAACACACACACACACACACACACACACACACACACACACACACACACTTCCCTTCACAGGAACATAAGCGTGTCGGAGACGGACGAGGTGAGAGCGGCTGCTAGTAGTATAGGCGGTGGTAACAGGTGCGCGCGCATACACACAATACATACATATTCATTCACGCATACATACATACATAGATATGTGTATGTTCCCCACGTCCATGGATAAAGACACCCACCCGTTGAAAACCATACTGCCTTTCAAGTCAGCGCTTTCCGTACCTGCTCAGGTGCGCAGGACTGACACCCTAAACCCCATTCCACCCAGCCCCCATACCAATCATCCACCCCAAACCCCAATCCACCCAGCCCCCATACCATCTCCATGCCCCTCTTCCCACCTCCAAGGGTTGCCCTCCATCTCCATCCCATACCCTACCAGACCCACCGCCCGACCGAACCAAAGCAACAACCAATAAGGTTCGACAGCAACAATATCCGACGAACTCTGGAGAAGACAAAAAAAAAAAAAAAAAAAGTTTGGGAACACACACACACACACACACACACACACACACACACGCACACACACGGAGTCATGCTCCCCTCCACCACCACCCCCCCCCCCCTCTCTCTCTCTCTCCCCCTCCCCCTAAATACGTTAAGTCCCCTTTCCTACCACAGACTCGTTTACGCTCAAAATGTTGCAGCTTTACTGTACCTTATCTCACCAACTTCAAGGGGTGGGTTTGGAAGATGGCTGGAAGTGAGGGGGGGGGGGGGGGTGGGGGTGGGGGAAGAAAGGTGTGAGAACTAGGCGAGCAATTCCTACCCTTTTCGTGACGCGTGGTCACTGTTTGGTACGGTTTTGCCCAGATATTTTTCTACAACAGGTTTTGTTCGGGGATGTTTCCCCCCCAACATACGTTTAGTTCTCCGCCATTATCCTCCTCCACCCACAACACTCTTCAGCCTCTCTCTCTCTCTCTCTCTCTCTCTCTCTCTCTCGCTCGCTCGCTCGCTCGCGCTCGCTCGCTCGCTCTTCAACTGTCGGTATGTTGACTTTTCATTAGCGTGACTTGTCTTGTGAGAATGTAAACAAGCATCGTCGTCGTCGTCTTAATCACGAACTGCTGCAACAGCGTCATGACCACCATCGGCGCCTCTCCCCTCAACCTCTTCCCTTTATCCACCACCCAATCACCCTTTTGCGAGTGAGGCGGGGGAGGACAGGGCTCCAGGAGGGAGGGGCAGATAAGTGACTGGGAAAGAGAGAAAGGTATGAGAGTGGAGGGGGGTAGGGAGGTAGGAGGACACACACACACACACACACACACACACACACACACACACACACACACACACACACACTGCTTCTCAAGGTCTGGTCCGAATGGCTGCTGTTGTCCGGCCACAGCAGAGGACAGAGTCTGTCATTGCTTTCTGTCCACTTGGTAGTATCAGGACACAAACAGTGCCAGCGCAACTGTCATCCCCAGACAATTGATTGATTATGAGTCATAATTATGTGGTAATCCTTTCATTTAACGAATAAATCTCTCTCTCTCCTCTCTCTCTCTCTCTCTCTCTCTCTCTCTCTCTCTCTCTCTCTCTCAGATTACGTCATGTCACATGTTTACCCTATCTCTCTCATTCATAAATGTGTTTTCTGATAATATGTGCGATTGATTATTTTCTGGTATTTTGTGAATATCCGCGTCTGATCACTGCTCCAGCTCTGTTTTCACGTCGGCTTCGACGGATCGACAAGTTGCCTCTCTCAGGGGATCAGATCAAACCCACTTTATGATCGGCTAGAAAATGAAAGCGATTTTAAAAGAAGACACCCGTCATCTTTGATACCAATCTTACTACTGCCTTGTTCGTCTTCCTTTGTTAATTAAAAAGCCGTTGCCACACGATGGCTATTCAGTTGCCCGAACCTGTACAAATCTCGTCCATGCTACGATTCGATCGTCCTGAATGTTGGAATCGAGGTGGATGCCTTGCTGTTGGTGTATTTGAGAACGTATGCGCTGCTCATCGTGAGCTCTGAGAAGAAACAAAAAAAAAAGTGGGGTTGGGATGGGGGTCGCGGGTATATTGCTAGAGAGAGAGAGAGAGGAGTAGAGAGAGAGAGAGAGAGAGAGAGAGAGAGAGAGAGATGAGACCGGGCGAGTTGAGGGAGAGAGAGAGAGAGAGAGAGAGAGAGAGACAGACAGACAGAGACAGAGACAGAGAGACAGAGACAGAGATGCGTGAAGTGTCCGCGCATGCGGCAATACCCAGCATGCTTGGGCTGTGTCAGCGAGCGCGCGACGTGGTGTGTGTCGCAAGATCACGAAGAAGAGCACATGTTTTGTTTGAAGATGACTTTGGTCACAGGAGTGTGGGCTGGGAGGGGGCGAACAGAAAAGGAAAGGAACACACACACACACACACACACCACACACACACACACACACACACACACACACACGAGTAGATTTCGTGAAACCGGCCAGAAGAATGCAATCTCTACAAAATCATCCAGTCCATTTGCCTCTAACCTCGTAAAAGATTCTAATATAACGAAAACAAAAATTGCTAATAAGCTGTCCTTTTTACCTTTTCCAAGATGGGAGCAAGCCAAAGCTACCTTTGATACAAATTATGCAAATGTGTCCAAAAAGATCCACCTTATATATTGAAAAATGTCATCGATATTTATTTAGAAAATATATACAAAAAACTATTTGAAAATCTATACGGATACGGACTGGTTCAGTGCTGGATAATATGGATACAGGAGCAGCATTTACAATACTGATTTAAAAGTGGAAAAGTTGTACCATCTTGGTAGACATTTTTCAATTTTCAGTGCTGAGGGCTTGTTGCCATTTTGTGTCATTACAACACGCCGTCTTGAGTTTTTCCTATTAACTCTTGTCAAATTCTAGTATGCACCGATTCTAAATCGGCCCTTAGTAGCGCTATTCAGTCTTCCAGTCCAAAATTTCAAAATGGAGCGACTGATGGCGGAGAACGAAGCCAAGTTTAGAAGAGTAGGGGTTAGTTTCCGCCGCCGAGGACTTGACGAACAAACGTACACACAGACACGATGCATTTCGACCCTCTTGGGTCTTCTTCAAGTGAAAACAAATAGGTTACATTTAACATTTAGGCAGTACAAACACAGAACGAAAGGAGAGCGACCTTATCTGATGTCCATGTTGTCATGTCTTTGAAGCATTAGCTGGACTCGAAGGAAATGACATAGTGATTATGGTAGAGGAAGGGAGGGTGGGTGGGGGGGGGAGTGTTGCGTGAATGATGGGATGATGAGGCCGATGGGTTGTCGTGGGCATGCTCATTAGGGTGGGTGGTTTGGTATATGTGTACGGTTGTGGCTGAGTTGT
>JADBJO010021659.1:0-12500 GCA_016801955.1 Conus betulinus
GCGGTCCATCATTTTGCCAGAGAGGATTTCATTCTCTTCTTGTCCTTCCCGGTCCTTTTTCTTTCATAACTTTTTGTTTTTCTTTTCTTTTCTTTCCTTTGTTTTTTCTTCCTCCCGGCCGCTGCATGCCAACGGAAGGAAATACCATCCAAGTGTATCAGTGAAGTCTCGAAGTGGAAAGTAGGCCGTTTTTATTTAGATATTTTGTGTTTGTGTGTATGTTAAGGTTCGGTTCACATTCTTTTTTCCTATTTCACAATCTCCCTCGCCCCCTAACCTACACCTCCCCCCACCTCCTCCCCCCCCCCCCCTTCCGCCACACCTATCCATCATCTCTCTCTCTCTCTCTCTCTCTCTCTCTCTTCTCTCTCTCTCTCTCTCTCTCCTCTCTCCTCTTTCTCTCTCTGTCTCTCTCTCCCCCCCCCCCCCCTTCCCTCCCCCCCCACCCCCCCCCCCCCCCCCCCCCCCCGCCCCCCCTCTCTCGTCTCTCTCTCTCTCTCTCTCTCTCTCTCTCTCTCTCTCGCTGTCTGCCTGTCTTCCCCTCCCCACTTCCATTATCCATTCCCTCGTCTGTCCCTCTTCTTATTCCCAACTGCCTTTGTTTGCGATTGTTTATAGTTCTCTGTTGTACTTGCTGTGGTTTGGTTCCTCTTTGTCTGTCTTTTTGTGTGCAGTTTATCTCTTCAGCCTCCACTCTCTCTCTCTCTCTCTCTCTCCTCTCTCTCTCTCTCTCTCTCTCTCTCTCTCTCCTCTCTCTCTCTCTCACTCTATATTTGCCTTGTAGTCTGGTTTGTCTGACTGTGTTGTCAGACTGTCCTGTCTCTGTCTCCCCGTTTTTTCTCTTCCACCTTTCTCTCTCCTCTCTCTCTCTCTCTCTCTCTCTTTCTCTCCTCTTCTCTCTCTTCTCTCTCACTCTCGCTTCCCTCTCTACAACCCTTTCTCTCTCTCTCTCTCTCCACCCCACCCTCCTTTCTCTCTCTCTCTCCTCTCTCTCTCCACCCTTTTCCCTCTCTCCCCCTTTCTCTCTCTGTCTCTCTACTATCCTCTTCTCTCTCTCTCCTCCCTTTCTTTTCTCTCTCTCGTTCCCCTTTCTCTCTCTCCCCCTTTCTCTCTCCCTCCTCTCTCTCCCTGTCTCCCTCTCTCTCCCTCTCTCTCTCTCTCTCTCTCTCTCTCTCTCTGTGATCCTTTTCAGCCCTACCACTCCTCTTGCCCAGTCTGCTTTCAGCGTGTCTGTCCCTCTCGTCGTCCACGTGACATAGATAATCGGTGATCTGTAGCGTGTCTGTCCCTCTCGTCGTGCACGTGACATACATAATCAGTGATCTGTTCAGTCTTCTTTCAGCGTGTGTTGTCCCTCTCGTCGTCCACGTGACATAGATAATCAGTGATGTGTCCAGCGAATTACCAAAGACCCCAGATGTGACCTCCGCCGGAGGAGAATGATAAGTCAACAGTAAAGTAATCCGATGTAGTCATTCACCACCTACATCCTCGCCCTCTCTCTCTCTATCGCTCTCTCTCTCTATCTCTCTGTCTCTTTATCTCTGTCTGTCTGCCTGCCTGATCTGTTTGGTCTGTTGCCTGTATGTCTGTCAGTCTGTCTCTGTCTCTGTCTGTCTTCTCTCTCTCTCTCTCTCTCCTCTCTCTCTCTCTCTCTCTCTCTCTTGTCTGTCTTTCTGTCTGCATGCTTATCTGTTTGTCTGTTATGCACCTGTCTGGTCTGTCAGTCTGTCTCTGTCTGTCTTATCTCTCTCTCTCTCTCTCTCTTCTCTCTCTCTCTCTCACTGTCTCTTTATCTCTGTCTGTCTGCCTGCTCTGACCTGTCTGTCTGTTTGTCTGTCTGCCTGTCTGTCGTCTGTTCAGTCGGTCTGTCTGTCGTGTTGTCTCTGTCTGCTCTCTTCTCTCTCTCTCTCCTCTATCCTCTCTCTCTCTCTCTCTATTCTCTCTCTCTCTCTATCCCCTGTCTCTGTCTGTCTGTCCGTCTGTGTCTCACTTCTCTCCTCAACTCTCTCTGTGTGTCTCTCATTGTTTCTAACTTTCGGTCTGTCTGTCTGTCTGTCTGTCTGTCTCTCTCTCTCTCTCTCTCTCTCTCTCTCTCTCTCTCTCTCTCTTTGTAGGGGAAACTTGTCTTTGAGTGATGTGACACACGTAAATGCGTGTGATGTGGATGTTTATACTTAAGTGACGAAATACCACTTTTAGATATGCTGATTATTACTCACACCCTTCAAATGGGGCTGTGGCCTTTTCTTGAATACAATTATGGTTTATCGTTATCTCTCTCTCTCTCTCTCTCCCTCTCTCTCCTCTCTCTCTCTCTCTCTCTCTCTCTGTATATCTTATCTCTCTGTAATTGTGAGTGTGTCTGTGAGTGATGTGAGTGAGTGTGTGTGTGTGTGTGTGTGTGTGTGTGTGTGTGTGTTGTGTGGTGTTGTGTGTGTGGTGTGTGAGAAGAGAGAGAGAGAGAGAAGAGAGAGAGAGAGCGAGGAGAGAGAGAGAGAGGAGGAGAGAGAGCGTAACGAAGAAATGTAACGAAGAAATGTATGGTATAGAAACTTTCATGAAATTTTGATATTTTATTTTGAGAAAAAAAGAAGATGTGGAACATGGCATAGTGCCCAAAAAATCTGGCTGTAGGTGGTGGGTGGGTTGGTCGGGGTGAAGGGGATTCCTCGGGATTCCAGCAAGATACACCAGCTGCTGCGAAAGACCTGCTGACTCTCAACACCCAGTCTGCCCGCGGAAAATAAGTAAATACGCAAGCTTTCTCGTCAGTTTCTCTCTCTTCCCTCTCTCTCTCTCTCTCTCTCTCTCTCTTCTCTCTCTCTCTGTCTGTGTGCTTGCATATTTGGCTGTGTGTATGTCTGTGTGACTGTCCTGTCTGTGTCTGTCTCTGCCTGCCTGGCTGGCATGACCTGTCTCTGTCTCTGTCTTCTTTCTGTCCCTGTGTGTGTGTGTGTGCGGTGTGTGTGTGTGTGTGTGCGTGTGTGTGTGTGTGTGCGTGCGTGCGTGCGTGCGCGCGCGCGCGTGCGTGCGCGGCGTGTGTGTGTGTTTGTGTGTCTGTGTGTGTGTCTGTGTGTGTATAAGCACGCATGGTATGTGTTTGCGTGCGTGCCATGTGTGTGTTTCGTGCGTGCGTGCGTGTGTGTGGTGTGTGGTGTGTGTGTGTGTGTGTGTGTGTCCCCCGTGTGGTGTGTGTGGTGTGAGTGCGTTTGTGTGTGTTGTGTGTGTGTGTGTGTCTGTGTGTGTGTACGCTCGCATGGTATGTGTTTGCGTGCGTGCATGTGTGTGTTCGTGCGTGCGCGCGCGTGCGCGCGCGTGTGTGTGTGTGTAAGTGATTTCCCGCTTTCTTCCACTTTCCTTTCTCTCTCTCTTTCTCTCCTCCTTCACTGGCGCCTGCTCCTCATTTGGAGCTGTTGAGGAGTAATCGGAAGCTCTCGAGGCAGGAGGGGGGTGAGATGGGGGGTTGGGAGGGAGAAGGGCGTGGGAAGAGAAAGGGGGGGTCGGGGGTGTGGGGTGGAGGTGGGAGGGTCACTGGTGGAGAATCTTACCTGTATGCCGATCAGTCACGATTACCTGCTGCAGGTTAGACTCGGGGGGGCATGAGCAGCTCAGCGGAGACACGTCAACTGCCATATGTTGACAGCAACTGCCATACTTTGTCGACAGGCTTGATGAACTTCACGCGTTCCACTTCCAGTGAACCACCCCACCCCCACCTCTCCCATCCTTGCCCAGGCTGATCCCTTCCCAGTGAACCTCCCGATGATTATTCCCTCCGTTCCTCCCTTATTCCTCCTTTCTTTCTTTTTTGGCCCCCCTTTCCCCCCCCCCCCCCCCCCCCCCCCCCCCCCCCCCCCCCCCCCCAACCCCCCTCCCCCCACCCCCCCCCCCCCCCCCCCCCCCCCCCCCCCCCCCCCATCCCACCCCCCCCCCACCCACCGCCAACCCCAGCGGCTGGCAGCGCCCTCTGCATCCCCCACACCCCACCCCCCCCCTTTGGCCTTATAGTGGCTGCCTTCCGCCTCTCCCTCATCCCACCTGGCCTTCCTTCTAGTGGCAGCTGTCGAGAGAGAGAGAGAGAGAGAGAGAGAGAGAGAGAGAGAGAGCTGGCAGGGATCAATCTGCATTATATTATCGCACGAATCGCTTTCTGTAGCGCTACACTGACAGTGGTCCACAACAACAACTCTCTCTTTCTCTGTCTCTGTGTCTCTGTCTGTCTGTCTGTCTCTCTCTCTGTCGCTTTCTCTCTTCCCCCGCTCCTCTCTCTCTCTCTCTCTCTCTCTCTCTCTCTCTCTCTCTCTCTCTCTCTTTCTCTCACCCCCCCTCTATCTCTCTGTCTCTCTCGCTCTCTGTCTCTCTTTCTCTCCCCCTACCCTATCAAACTGATATACGACTAGACTATTTATTTCTTCCACTGAAATAAATATAGGCTTGAAAATAATTACAAACTTGTTCACAAGTCATGTCATAGATAAGGGACCGAAACCACAACTTCTGGTAACTCCTTTTCTCAGGACATACAGAAAATTGATGATAAAACACACGACCGCCTTTCCTAGGGCAAAATAGAAGACTGATACATCCCATCACTCCCTTTCATGGTTAAACTGGAAGACTGATGCATCATGATTCCTTTTGGTAGGACGAAACGGTAGACTGGTACAAGCAGAAAACTTTTAGCCAGCAAAGTTCCACTTCGTGATGAAACAGAAGACGTATACTTTACAACAAAGCTTTCCATAGGACAAACAGGTTAGTAGTACCTCACGTTATTTCTTTTCATAGGACCAAATAAGCAACTAAAACTTCACGCGATACCTTTTCAACAGACAGGATGGTATATTAGCGGACTCCTTTCTTTGGTCAATCAGGAGACTGGGATCGGACAGGACTGTATTCATAGGACGTAGTACAAGACTGCTAATTCACAGCACGCGATGCATAGGAGAAAAAAACAGAAGATTGGTACCTCACAGGGCTCTATTCCTATGGGAAGACAGAAGGCTGGTACTCAAAGGCCTCTATTCGTAGGAGTCAAAGGAGACAATAAAAGGCTGGTACATCACAGAGATCTCTTCACAGGACAAAACAGAAGACTAATACCTGACGGGACTCATTTTCATACGGTAAGGAGTGATATAGAATGCTGGTCCCTCACTCGACTTCTTTTCATAGGTCAAAATAAAAGACTGGTACTTCTTGAGACTTGCTTTTCACTGGACAAAATTCCTCACAACTTGGCATCACACTCTACATTACGCCCCACACCATGGCATAAACCACATCACTTCACATCCTAAACCACGATACTTCCCACACCATGTCATATCACACACCATTTTACACTTCACGCTACTTTACATCCCACTCCACTATATACCCACGCGTCTCTACATCCCACCTTACTTTACACCCCACTTCACATCCCACATCATTCTTGACTACTTTATATCAAATTCAAAGCCACTATATACCCAAACCATCTGACATCATTTACATTCTACACTGATTTACATTCGACATCACTTTACATCCCACACCACTTCACATTCCTTGCCACTTTACTTCCCACATCAGTTTACGCCTACACTTCTAAATACCCCCCACCACCATACATCATACGCCACTTCACATCACAGACCAATACACATCCCACGCCACTGTATGTCCCACAGTTCTTTACATCGCACACTTTGCATCCACACCACTTTACATCCCATACCACTTTACATCCCACACCACTTTATATCCCACAACACTTTACATCCCACACCACTTTATATCCCACACCACTTTACATCCCAAACTACCTTGCATCTCACACCACTTGACATCCCTTACCACTTTACATCCCATACCACTTGACATCCCACACCACTTTACATCCCATACCACTTGACATCCCATACCACTTTACATCCCATACCACTTGACATCCCATACCACTTTACATCCCATACCACTTGACATCCCATACCACTTTATATCCCACACCACTTGACATCCCTTACCACTTTATATCCCACACCACTTGACATCCCACACCACTTTATATCCCACACCACTTTAACATCCCTTACCACTTGACATCCATCCCATACCACTTGACATCCCACACCACTTTACATCCCTTACCACTTGACATCCCACACCACTTGACATCCCTTACCACTTGACATCCCACACCACTTTACATCCCTTACCACTTGACATCCCACACCACTTGACATCCCACACCACACTATATCCTTTACCACTTGACATCCCACACCACTTGACATCCCTTACCACTTTACATCCCTTACCACTTGACATCCCACACCACTTGACATCCCACACCACACTATATCCTTTACCACTTGACATCCCACACCACTTGACATCCCTTACCACTTGACATCCCCCACACCACTTTACATCCCTTACCACTTGACATCCCACACCACTTTACATCCCTTACCACTTGACATCCCACACCACTTGACATCCCACACCACACTATATCCTTTACCACTTGACATCCCACACCACTTTACATCCCCTTACCACTTTACATCCCTTACCACTTGACATCCCACACCACACTATATCCTTTACCACTTGACATCCCACACCACTTGACATCCCTTACCACTTGATATCCCACACCACTTTACATCCCTTACCACTTTACATCCTTACCACTTGACATCCCACACCACACTATATCCCTTACCACTTGACATCCCACACCACTTGACATCCCTTACCACTTGACATCCCACACCACTTGACATCCCACACCACACTATATCCTTTACCACTTTACATCCCATACCACTTGACATCCCATACCACTTGACATCCTACACCACACTATATCCCTTACCACTTGACATCCCACACCACTTGACATCCCGCACCACTTGACATTCCAAACCACTTGACATCCCACACCACTTGACATCCCACACCGCTTTACATCCCACACCAATTTACATCTGACACCACTGTACATCCCACACCAATTTACATCTGACACCACTGTACATCCCACACCATTTTACATCTCTCATCACTTTACATCCCGCAATTCCACACCACTTTACACCTCTATATGCCCGTACTACCATACATCCCACACCACTTCACACCCCAGACAATATACATCCAACGCCACTATACATTCCACATCACGTTACATCCCACAATTCCTCACCACTTTACACCTCTGTATGCCTACACCGGCATACATCATCCCACATCGCTTTATATTCTACACTGTTTTAAGCTGAATCAGATAAATAGTGAAACCGCACCTATTTGTAAAAGTTTCAGTCCAGTGGGTGTATCTTTCAGAAATTCGCCAAGGTATTCGTTTCTTTCTCTGTGTGTGTCTGTTTTCTTGAAGCCGCTGTGGGATTAGACCAGCGTTCTGCTTTCTTATTCCTTTGTTTATCTTTAAAAGAAAGAAGTATTATGCATATGTTCAAAGGCACGCAAAGATGTTTGGCTAGCTCTGTCTGGCCTAGTGATTCTCTGATATTGTTATGGCGAGAAAACATTGTTTCCTCCTCCTCCTGCTCCTCCTCCTCCTCCTCCTTCTTCTTCTTCTGCTGCTGCTGCTGCTGCTGTTGTTACTGCTGCTGCTGCTTCCTCCTCCTCCTCCCTCTCCTCCGTCCCCTCCTGCACCCCCTCGGTTTAGATAGTATTTGAAACATGTTCCAATGTTGATTGAAATAAACATTAGACAAGACAAGAATACTTTAAATGGTATGTACAAACAGAGACAGTTAGGGATGTCTGAACAGTTCTGCTTGAAGGTATTTCATGACTTAAAATTTCAGTTGCTTCCTATACCCAATTTTAAATGAACGTTACGTAACTTGTTAGTCTTCTCTTCCTCTACATGATTGTAAACTGAAGTTGTGATTTTAAACAAAATTCGTTTTTCTTCTTCCTCTACAAGATTTTAAACTAAATTGTTGCTTTTGCTCCATTTCTTCGCCATAACTCTTTCCTCTTCTTCTTCTTCTTCTCTTCTTCTTCATCTTCTTCTTCTTCTTCTTCTTCTTCTGTAGCCGTCATTGTCGAGTTTGATGTCGTCGTCGTCCTCCTTCTCCTCTCTCTCCTCCTCCTCCTCCTCCTTCTTTTTTCTTCTTCTATCCTTCCACCCCCCCCCCCCCCCCCCCCCCCTCCCGTCTTCTTCTATCCCTGATCTTTCTGTCATCCTCCTTGTTTACTTTCTTCCCTTTCTTACAGCGGCCTCCGCTGCTGTTAAATGCCGTGTGCATGGCACTGAACTCTGCCCATTAGGCAGCCGCTCTGTTCTCATCAGCCGATCAAATCAATACGGGTGTGTCATCTCATTTGGCCTGTATTCAAAGCAATGACACCTGCACAACGGCAGCCCAGGCCAGGGCCGTTGACAGGTCTGATGGGACACACACGCCAGAGCCTGGCTGCTCTGTTCAATAACCCGACTCCTCACTCCGGGATCACTTGGTGGCACGTGGAACCCGGTGCAGGGTCATTGTGGAAGCTGTGGGTCTGTGCGTGTGTGTGTGTGTGTGTGTGTGTTGTGCGTGTTGAGGAACGGCAGTCTCTGGTCGCGGGATAGGTCTCCTGAACTTGTGGATTGTCACACACACACACACACACACGAAACCAAAGTCCAGGTTTTTAAACTAAAAAAAAAAAAAAGAAAAAAAAGTTTCAGGTGTTTCCAAATCGACACTAACTTATATGCGTTCTTCTTTTTTCTGTTTTTGATTTTCGTTTTTGTTTGTTTTTACCTGCTTTCAACTCTGCACCTGCTTTGGTTTCAAAAGCATACTTTCGCGGCTGTTATGTCCACGGCAAGCGGTGTTTAGGCGAGAAACAATGCGGGCAGAATGTGTGTGGTTCTTTTGGATTGGCTGGGGTGTTGTTGCATCAACCTTCCACTTCCGCTCGGTCGAGTTCGGGAGCCAGACTCTTTTTGTTTTGTTTTGTTTTCTTTTCTTTTCTTTATTTTTTCTTTTTGCTTTTTTTTTAGATGGGGGGGGGGGGGGGGGGGTATGCGTGGTATAGGGAGGTTTGGAGGAAGGGTTAAGGTGTGGTGCAGGGAGGAGGAGGGGGGGGGGGGATGATGGTGCTAGAGAGGAGCTGGGATGGTCCCCATAGAACGAAGCAACAAGCGTTGGTGCCAGAATAGTATTTTTGGTTCTCGATTCATTTTGTTTTGCTTTGAGAGGTTTCCCGAGTAAATGCACTTTTAGAGGCAAGGCGATGAGAGTTTTTTTTTTCTATGGCAGCATCGACAATCGCATCAATAGAAATAGATGTAGTTTGTAGTTGTCATGATAGCTATCGTAGTAATATTTCTATCTTCGCCAAGGAGACTAGGCTTTCACCGGCGTCCATTTTGTTTGTTTGTTTTGTTTGTTTGTTTTCTCTGTGTGTGTCTGTCAGCTGGACTGCGCAGATAGTACAGAAGTTGTTTTTAACCACATTTTATTCAAAAGATTGAAAAACTGGCCCAGGAAGGAATCCAATGGACATGGGTGCGGATCCGAGTGGCGAATCCAGATCAAACGGCGGAAGTAGGACCTGATCACAGTATTGATAAGAGTGCCACTGAACATGAGCGCTTGAAGTTACTGCTACAAACTGATGAATGTCCGTGGATTCCTGTCTTTTCATACTGTATTAAGATTTTCTAGAGATGTAAACATTGACATTTCGTATTTTGCATGTCCTGTTTACGTCTACACTTCTAAATACCCACACCACCATACCTCATGCGCCACTTCACTTTAAAAAGTAGCACAGCAGCAGCAGCAGCAGCAGCGACAGTAGTAGTATAGTGGTAGTAGTGGTGGTGATAGTATTAGCAGTAGTAGGGGTAGTAGTGGTGATGGTAGTGGTGATAGTGGTGGTGATGGTGGTGGTGGTGGTGGTGGAGGTGATGGTAGTAGTAATAGAAGCAGTAGCAGCTGCAATAGTAGTCGTAGCAGATGTTGAAACATTACCTAAAACATCACAGTCGTACGAGAAGGAGTAGTCAGAGCAGAAGACACAGCGCTGGTTAAATTAAGTGCATATATACCAAGCTGTTGGGGTAGGGCGAGAGAGGAAAAGAAAAAAAAAAAAAGAAAGAAAGAAAGAAAGAAAAGAAAAGAAAGAAAAACAACAGAAACCCCAACAGCGGCAATCGACAATGTTATCGTCTGCTTCAGGCTAGAAGCTGAACACAGAGACTCACAACGAAGATATGCCCAACCTTTTCACAGGTGGTCGTTTCATTGTGTATCTTATTTATTTATTTTGAAGGACGATCGACCTACAGAGAGAACTTGCATATGACTCTATAGCGTTGGTAATCTTCTTCCAACCTTCTTAAAAGAAGCAGATCTGGGTTCTCTTGTTGTTGCTGTTGTTGTTGTTGTTGTTGTTGTGTTAGAAGTGGTCATTCGGTAGGGTTTTTTTTTGTTGTTGTTGTTGTCTTCGTCTCTCTCACTCGTCCTCTGCTACCTCTTACTTCTTTTTTCTTTGTAAGTATTTGTCTGCTTGTTTTTGTTATTCGTGTCTTACTTATTCTCCCCCCTTCTCTTTCACCTCCTCCTCCTCATCGTCCTCATCGTCGTTGTCGTCGTCATCGTCATTCTCCTACTCCTCCTCCTCCTCCTCCTTCTCCTCCTCCTCCTTATTCTCATCCTCCTCATTCTTCTTCTTCTTCTTCTTCTTCTTCTTCTTTGTGCTGCTGCTGCTGCTACATCCGTTTTTTTTTCCCTTTACTTTCTTCTTCTTCTTTTTCTTCTCGTCGTCGTCGTCATCGTTGTCGCCGTCTTCTTTTTCGTTTCCTTCTTCGTCTTCTTTTTCTTCTTCTCCTGTCTTTTTCACTCCTCACAAAATGAATCTCTTTTGTCTTTATTTCCCTTTTGTTCTAAGATTCGTTGTGTTACCATTCTCTCTTTCTTTTGTGCGTTCTGTCCTTTTGTGTTCTTCGTCTGCGCTAACTGGTACAAGCAATTATTTAAGTATTCTAGACTAGTATGGCTCGCGAAAAAAGACACGAAGGAGAAAATCCATTGGAAGGTTGAACACGTTGATTCTTTTATTGCCTGGGCTCTTCTCAGGCTGCCATTGTTTCGTGGTATTTTAGTGTTCGATGCTTCTGGCAACAGCAATGACGAGTCCTTTTTTTTAACAGCAGCATGGAGAAAAACAAAGAACAAAGGGCCGTGTCGTGACAGGCATTGTTCATCACTGAGCTGGAGTCTCTCTCTCTCTCTCTCTCTCTCTCTCTCTCTCTCTCTCTCTCTCTCTCTCTCGCGTATTTTAGGCGACTACACCAAGAATTCAGTGCTATTACATCGCTGTTTGTTGTCAGTGTACACACACTGTCGACCAGCGACTAATTTGAAAAAGAAAAATACAAGTTAATGCGACGAACATGAAACATGATTATGGTTTACTGTGGAGTAAAGATTCCAATATTATCCCTTAAAAGTAAACAGCAGTGATTCCGTGGCATAGACTCCTAACAGGCGTGTACCTCTCACGTCATCATGTACTGTAACCTAAGACTCGGGTCTGTCGACAACGAATGCCATTAGCGTGTCAGAGTGCATGCTGATGTTTGCCACAGTACAACAAAACAATTGACGACATACAATAAATGTAGACAATGACCAAGTGGATTACAGAGACAGGGGTAGTGGATTTGGGAGCAAAGAAACAAACCAAAGAAGGCGTGGTAACAGTTACAAATAAAGGCATGGAGAACGCTGCCTGGAGTTTGTTTAAAAACAATAGCCCGAGATAGAGTGATTAAACTGGGATGATGTGAAGCAGAATCCGGATTTTTTAGTTTTTAAATCAATTGAACGTGTGTGAATACGCGTCCAAGGGGCCCAGAGTCAAAACGTTTAAACACAGGCCTGCGGAGCTAACGACCATGAGTTCAAACCACCGTGGGGTTAGTGTTTTTGGGGCTGGAAATTCTTCTCTGTCCACCCAGCTGTAAATGAGTAGCTAATTCAGTTCAGGGAAGGTTAAAGGCAGC
The DNA here is from genome assembly GCA_016801955.1 of Conus betulinus. Classification (NCBI taxonomy): domain Eukaryota; kingdom Metazoa; phylum Mollusca; class Gastropoda; order Neogastropoda; family Conidae; genus Conus; species Conus betulinus. The sequence continues at coordinate 12,035 of JADBJO010021659.1, forward strand.
GGAAGGAGAGGGATAGGCCCCGCCTTCCGTCATGCCGTGCCTCAGTCACGGTGAACGTCAGACAGTTCGCTGCCCTTACCGCCGTTCGGCTGAGGGATTGTAACCTTTCCACCTGTAATGTAAAAATGAGCGAGGACTGTGTACTAGCAGAGAAGGTTCGAACAATGGATATGCGCTTGCAGATTTGGGTTTGGCTTGTGAAGACGTGCACAGGGATCAGAGTGACCTTCTCCTGTGACATCCAGCACTCTGTCGTTACCTGTGCCGAACAGAAAGAACGACCAGCTGATGCTATGGTGTTTCTTCGAAAACGATGACAAGTGCTCTGCCACTTGATGTGACATTTGAAACATTGTGTGTGTGACCTTTCCACTGTTGAATTGGAAACAACTGTTGTCGCAGAATGTGGGAACACTGTAACCAGCGTGATCGTGTTGTCTTCTGCCCGAGTTACCGTCTAGTGTCT
>JADBJO010021659.1:17500-25000 GCA_016801955.1 Conus betulinus
CTTGTCTCTCTCTCTCTTCGCTCTCGTCCCTTTCCTCTCCTCTCTGTCCTCTCTCTCGTCGGCTGTCTCTCTCCAGGTTCTCTCTTTCTCTCCTTTTCCCTCTCTCTCTTCGCTGTCTCTCTGCTCTCTGTCTCTCTCTGTCTCCCTGTCTCTCTGTCTCTCTCTCTCTCTCTCTGGTCTCTCTCAGTCTCCTCTTTTCTCTCTCATTCTCTCTCTCTCTCTCCTCTGTCCTCTTCATTCTTCTCTCTGGTCTCTGATCTGTTCTCTCTCTCTCTCCCCTCTCTTTCTCTCGCTCTCCATCTCTCTCCCTCCCTCTCCCTCTCTTCTCCCTCGCCTCCTCTCCTCTCGTCCCTTCCCCTCTCGTCGCTCCCCACTCCACTCTCCCTTCTCTCTCTTCCCTTTTTTTCTCCGCTCTTTCTCTCTCTCCTCCTTCACTCTTTCCTTCCCACTTTCTCTCTCTCCCCCCTCTCCTCTTTCCTTCTTCTCCCCTTCCCTTTGTTTCTCTCTCTCCCCTCGGAGCCTCATCCCTCTCTCTCTCTCTCTCTCTTCGTCTCTCTCTCGTCCCCGCACCCTCACGTCCTCTCCCATCCTCACCCCTCTCCTCTCTCTCCTCTCTCCCCTCCCGCTCTCCCTCCCCTCTCCTTCCCCTCCCGTCCCCTCCCTCCCTCTCCTCCCTCTCTCTTCATTCTCTCCTCTCTCTCTCCTCTCGTCTCTCCTCTCTCCTCCTCGTTCGTTGGCTTTCCTCAGTAATATTATACAATGTTGGCATGTTTTCAGATTTCAGAGATTATATATTCCAAACACGTAAACCCGTAACAGCATTAGACAGCATAACGAAGAGAAAGAGCCAGACAGACTGATTGTGTGTGTGTGTGTGTGTGTGTGTGTGTGTGTGTGTGTGTGTGTGTGTGTGTGGGTGTGTGGTGTGTGTGTGTGCGTGCGCGCGCGCGTGCGTACGTATGATTGTGCGTGCGTACGTGTGTGTTTGTGTGTGTATGTGCGCGCGCGCGTACGTTGTGTGTCTGTGTGTTGGCAGGCAATGTGGTGTGGACTGAGTGAGAGAGGTAAACCCACAGACAGTTTCTGGAGCTAGTTCACAGTATACAGGGCATGTCTGAACGTCCAAAGCCATCACCATGCCAACATCAAACAAGTGGTCTACATTTGTGTGTTGGGTTGTGTGTGTGTGTGTGTGTGTGTGTGTGTGTGGTGTGTGTGTGTGCGGTGTGTGTGTGTGTGTACTGCGTGGTGCGTGCGTGCGTGTGTGGGTGCGTGTGTGTGTGTGCGCGCGCGCGCGCGAGTGTGAGAGAGTGTGTGTGTGTGTGCGTGCGTTGTGTGTGTGTGCGTGTGTGTGTGTGTGCGTGTGTGTGTGTGTGTGTGTGTGTGTGTGTGTGTGTGTGTGCGCGCGCGCGCCGCGTGTGCTAGTTCCCACAACACTGACCATAATTTGGAAACACGAAGAACAAACAAATATCCCGTCCAAAATCGCACTCTTCTCAACCAGTTTTGACGTCCAAAAGCATTGACATTTCAGATGTGGGTGTGTGGTGTGTGTGTGTGTGTGTGTGGTGTGTGTGTGTGTGTGTGTTGTGTGTGTGTGTGTGTGTTTGCGCGCGCGCGTGTGTGTGTCGGTGTGTTGTGCGTGCGCGCGCGGCGCGCGCGTGTATGTGGGTGTGCATACGGTGTGTGGGTGGTATGTGCCGCGCGTATCTGTATGTGTGTGTGCGTATACAGTGTGTAATGTATGTGTTGTTGTTGTGTGTTGTGTTTGTATCGAGGTAAATGGGAGATGCGTTGTTGTTGTTGTTGTTGTTTGTTTTGTATCGAGGTAAATGGGAGATGATGCTTATTCTGTCTCATCACACATGTGACCCGTCTATGGTCTCACTCACACGCTGTTGTTTATGCCGACTTCTATCTCTGTAGCCACCCCCAGCATCGCCCTGCCCCAGCAGCTCTAGCATCGGGAGTCCGCGGGGAGCGTTTAACATCTCGACACATGCATGTTAGTTCAGGTTGTGTTGTCGTCCTCGTCCTCGTCGTCGTTGTGCTGGTTAATTAGAGTTGTCGTCGTGTCGTCGTCATTGTAGTCGTCGTTTGCGGCAGGTTGTTTGTGTGAACTTCTTTTCTCGTCTCCCCGTGGTTTTGTCTTGGCAGGTGCTGGTTTAGTGCTCTGGATTCGGCAGACTCCCAAGCGACCATCTTTTTCACCCGAGAGAGAGAGAGAGAGAGAGAGAGAGAGAGAGAGAGAGAGAGGAGAGAAGAGAGAGAGAGAGAGAATGACATATGTTGAGTGAGTGAGTAAAGAGAGGTGTAATTGAGTGAGCGGGGAGATAGAGAGACAGAGAGAGAAATAGAGAGCGAGAACGTGAGTGGGTGATTGAGTGAGTAAGAGAGAGAGAGAGAGAGTGAGAGAGAAGAGAGAGAAAGTGAGTGGATGAGGGTTGAGGGTTGGGGGGGGGAGAGAAAGAGAGAGGGGGCTAGATTGAGGTCGTGGTTGTGTGGGGCTGCTGGAGGTGGGTAATGGTTCCATTATGCATCAACCTATCTATGCGCTTATTCATTTATTTGGTATGCTTTTTCGTGTATTGCTCATTTTTGTACCGATAACATTATTCTGTCTCCATGGCAGTCATCCCTTCAGAGTAAACGGTCTTCGCATCTCTGTCAGAACAGTGTTCTGTGACGCTGCCAGCTTTTTTTTTTTTTTTTTTTTTTTTTTTGATATGCTCAGCCACTTGGTGTGTGCTTTGACCGGAAGTCAATTCTTTTTGTGTGACGCCTTCAGTTTAGAACGATGTTCTTAACACTAAGAATAACGGATGCCTGTATAGTGCACTATCCAGAAAACTGGTGTAGGTTCTTTGCAATAATGATGATGATGATGATGATGATGATGATGGTGATGATGATGATGATGAGCATAATAATAATAATAATAATAATAATAACAAACAACAATAATAATAACAATAACAATAATGGTAATAATGGTAATGGTAGTAATAATGAGAATAACGATGATGATAATGATGATATATGCAGCAGCAACAATAATGATAATAATGATAATAATAACGACAATTATGTTAATGATAATAATAAAAATTCATTCATTCAATGTGCACACAATTCTGTTTTACACATTAGGTCGATGATACACGTACACATACAAAACGCACTTAACCAAACTATGCATACAAAAGCAGTACGCACGCAATTCTGCTTCACACATTATTTCGATGGAACAGATATACACACAAAAATGCTTACACAAAAAACCCTGTGCATCTACAGACAGACAAAGGAACACACCCATATGTATATGTCTTTGCAATAACGCATACATAGATTACTAATAATAGATTAATAAAATTATAAATCGAATCACTCACGTGCAGTAGTGCATACCGTTGAATGGACATACCGCAACCAAATCTATCGCTGAGAGAAGAGATGAGTTTTTAAGTCAGGTGTGAAAGAGGCAACGGAACTACGGTGCCGAAGGTTGTCAGGGAGTCGGTTCTACGTCGTTGGGGCTTAAAGAGGTAAAAAACTTGTTGTCCATAAGGCTTGGTTCTGGCGTGAGGAATCCAGAGAAATCGAGTATTAGATGAACTGACAGAATGGAGTATAGATTTGAAGATCAGAAAGATATTCTGGTCCAGTGTGCCACTGGCAGATGAAAAAGTCGGAGTAGGTAGTTTGTCGACCATTCGGTAAGAAACAGGTAACCAGTGGAGACAGTGACGAAGTGGACAAACGTAGACTCTTTAAGCAGCAGTTCAGCAGCATTACTAATGGATTCGTTAAAGTTTTCTAACAGGTATCTCGAAAGGCGGGCAGAGAAAAAAAGCATTACAATAATCCGTCTTTAAAAAGAGAAAAGCGCACGCGACTGTTTTTAGTTGTATCGGTTAGAGCGATAGTGACGGATAGAATTGATCCTACGCAATTCTAGACTGGCAACTTTACTTTGAAGTTTGCGGTCGAAAGGAAACGATTGGTGAGACAGACTTCCACAAAGACTGCGAACAGACAAATGAAAAGAAACAGGTGAATCATTAATCAGAATGGAATCAGGCAGGTAAGGATGCTTAAGCCATTTTAGGTCAGGCTAATCATTAAGTTCCAGCTTATTGTGTCGTCCAGTCCGAGACAGTGTATCATTTTCAGCTATGGAGGCCAACTGATGAAGCTATTGTGTAACATTGCGTGACGGCTGATGACATCAGACACAGGAATCGCGTACAGCACAAAATAACTGGACCCAGGACGGACCCTGTGTGACACATACTTCAAGGCAGAGGAGCAGGGTATATACCTTTCACACAAATTGTACGGTCTCTCTCAATGAGTAGTTTTCCCATGCTAGTGCAATGTCGCGAATGCCAAAAGAAGTTTAAAGTCTGGTCAAGAGGATGGAATGGTTAGTAGTGTCAAAGACTGCTAACAAATCTAAAAGAGCATTAACAAATATTTTGTCATCATCAAATCTCCAAATCAAGTCACTGACTCATCCAGGAAGAGCAGTTTCGTAACTATGGCTACGTCTGTATGCTGACTGGTGAGAATTAAGCAGATAATTTTGTTCTCAGTGACAAAAGAGCCGAGGCAAAACAGTTTTTGTCTACCAGTTCAGGAAAAAAAATGACAAATTTATGACAGACGAATCATTTTTCGGGCAATTATGACCCAAAGAAGTTATGTAGTAAGTTGACGTTTGACAGCGATTTTGAAAAAAAAAAAAAATCCAGGAAGACAACTAAATAACAAGGAAGAACTGATAATAAGCGTAATATATGGCACGATTGATCAACAGGGAGTATGGAACAGGATCAAGCTCACTTAATTAAGGACCAGAGCTCAGAAATAGTTTTCTTCTCAAATTCTTCTGAGACTTGCTCAAACGATGCAAAGCAAGACCACTGTACTCACGTTCTGTAGCAGGTGAAAATGGTGTGAACAAGAGAGACACGTTTCTCACAAATAATTGATGTTTTGACAGGAAAGAAGTCCGAAAATACTGAGGGAGTTTATTCACAGAGAGTACTGTCGAAAGAGCAGTGCGATTTCCTTGCAACAGATCAGTAATTATGCTTTCGTGACATGTTCGATTTTGATTTATTTATTGAAGACTGGTCAAACGAATGTTGAGTGTGGCGCATTCAATCTGAGATAATTGCGGAGAAAGTAGCTGTTTTTTTGTCCCATTCAGTTTTCTAATCTGAACCGCATTTAAAACACAACCGGCTTCGTTCAGAGTTATTGTCGCGGTAAGGCAGATACGATAGGAAATCGTTCAGTCAGTATTCCTCGTCCTGACCCCCTACTGCAGAACTCTTTGAATGCAGAAATTGTCCTCTCTTTGAATGCATATGGGGAGGGGGATGTCGTTAGCTGTCTGATGTAATGTTGTTATGTGGGAGGGGGATGTGAGAAGGGGGTGGAATTTAGCTGTCGGAAAGGGGGTAATTGTCATTCTTGATGATGTGATGTTATAAGTAGAAGTGGGAGGGAACTTTGCTATCTGAATGGGACAATTGTCGTTCTTGATGATATGATGCATATGTGGGAGGGGGAGAGAGGCGGGGCAACGTACTGATCCAGGGTTCCTGGGTTCAGTTTCCAGCGTGAGATGATCAGGTCAGAGATTTGCTCTCAGAGTCAACCTGTGTGCAAACCGCCGACCTCTTCCAAATCCTTCGGATGAAACTGTAGATTAAGGTTTCGGATGTGCACGCATGTATGAACAAGAATGTTTGTTTTGTTTTAACACAACCGTGCATATTAAATCCCAATCTGTTGTTCGTAAAGCAGAAGGCCGTTGTATGCTTGTGGATTGTAGGACGAAAACAACAGCAACAAGAACAGCGTCAAGAACACAACGACAACAACAACAACAACAACAACACAACACACACACACACACACACACACACACACACACACACAAACACACACACACACACACACACACACACACACACACACACACGCGCGCGCGCGCGCGCAAACTGGTATTGTGTGTAAACAATCATACCCAAAGACTGAATGCGGCTATCTTATGATGGGATTAAAATCCGTCACATACATCCCCCGTCCTATTCCCACCCCTAACCCCCCCCACCACCCTCCCCCCTCTCCGCCTCCCTAGAAGAACGAAGAAGCAGAAGATTTGATGACGCATGCGCAGTCTCTGGGTCACTAGAATCAATCGCAGAGGATCGCATTCCGCTAGACTCAGAACCGAATGATTTCACACTTTAGAATGACCACGCCAGAAGGTGAGGTATGGTAATGCTGGTTATAGCCCAGCCGGTCGCAAAGGGTCAGACCAGGGCTGTCACCGCGTTGAAGTCAACTCACAAGTCATGAGAAAAGGAAAGAAAAAAAAATAGAAAAAATAAAGAAAACCTTCATTCACACTACCCTTTAAAATACACGTTCTAAAAACACACCGGAAATTTTGTTGAAAATCTTTCCTCCGTAAAATCTTAGATCAGAAAAAAAAAAATGTTAATCTCTTTCAGAAACCAAAGATCACATCAGGTGGACATCTCTGAACAAGGTTTTCATGGAGTCTGCGGTAAACTGCTTATGTCTCACATCATGCAAGTCCCACCACTCTAAAAGAATATGTTTCACTGTGAGTGGTACTAAAAGGGAACGCGACGAAAACTTACATTCGCTAAGCTACCCGTCCCCAGCACATCATTCTACACGGTGTGACCACCGCATGTCTTTGTTTGCTGAAGAAAACGCACAATACAAACCTCATTCTGCGATCACAGATGTTCCGAGTTACTCTGTTTCACCGTGTTGTTATATTATACGTTCCCTGCATCACCAAAAAGTGTAGAAAAAAAATAAAGGGTTACTTTTTTTTTTTTGCCTATCGGAATCTGGCGCTGAAAAAAACAATCAAACTACGGGATTGGTGGTAAAATTATGAAGAGAATATATGAGTATAGAAGAATGTAAAAGACCATGCGAAAACGTGGTACATTTAGTCAAATGCAGAAGGTCATGAAATTTAGTGAGATAAAGGAGAATGCAGTGAAATACCACTAAATGGAGAAAAATGAAGAACAAGCGAAGCAGAAAGCACGAGAATGTAGCAGAAAGCAGTGACATGATACAGAACGAAAAAAAAAAACCTATGTAATGTAGCAAGGATGTAGGAACCTATGTTAAATGTAGCAATGTATATGGAATGTTGTATAACATAAAAGAACGCAGCACAAGGTAACAGAATTGGATAGGCCCATAGTCGAATGCTTGGACCGCTGGGCTGTGAAGCTGCAAGTTGTGTGTTCGAACCGCACGTAGTGTCGGATTTTTACGGCTTGAAAATGATCTCTGTCCACCCAGCAGAAACTGGGTACCTGATTCAGTTCAGAGAAAGTAAAAGGCGGCAGAAAAAGATAAAAAGCTTCGTTTTTCCAAAATGTCGTGCCTTGGATTCGGCGAATACTTAGCAGTTAGTTTTTACTGCCC
>JADBJO010021660.1:0-2500 GCA_016801955.1 Conus betulinus
TCGATGTGGACGTCAAGTTCCTTGGGCTGCCAGGCACTCCTTGTCTCTGACACATGGAGGTCTGCGGGAGGAGCGGGGATGGACATACGTTGTCAAGCATTCACAGTTGTTTATAGTTTTGAACTTGTTCTTCAATTTTTACTAGTTCAGAATGTAGTTTGTTCTTTCCTGTTACTCAATGTTTGTGGACAAGAAAGGTCGCTTGGCAGTTTAACGACTTCCGAAACTATATTTCCCAGTCTGAACATTAACATCACCGAAAGTAGAACTGATGCACAAGACTCTGACTGTTTAGTGGGACTCTGCTCTAGTAATCTTGTTTACTCTATTGCTTTGTTTAGTCGAAAACCGTTCATATCAAAGACGGGTGGCACAGTCATGCCTATTTAAAAAAAAAAAAAAAAAAAATAATATATATATATATATATATATGACGATTTTGATCAGGTATTGGAACTTTGGGGCCAATGATGATAGTGACTGTGTGTTGCGGTTGAAAATCAACAAACTGTTGACCGGTTATGATAAGGATCTGCTCGTCGATTCAATTTATATTCCCCAGAGGGAACTGCTTATGGTTAAGTTGACTGTTTCGGTGATTTGGAATCTAGTCTTACCCGTCATGATTCTAACTGCCATGTGCTTCTTATGGGAGATTTTAATGCTTCTACTAAATGTTTGCCTGACTTTCTGAAGCGTGATGCAAATATCAACGACAGTATTGCTGAGAGTTTTTTCACTTTTGTATTGAAGATTTTGATATCCCTATTGCAAGATGTTCTCAGGATGTTCGTCGACCTAATAACTATGGACTATCTACTTACTGATTTGTGCAATTACAGAATTTGTTTGTGTTAAATGGGAGAGTTGGCAGAGATGCAGATATTCGTCGATGCACCAGTAGTGGGTGTACTGTGACTGATTTATGTTGGGTCCACTATTTTATCCACACATATTGCTGAATTTAGTATTGATCCCTTTGGACGCCATGCTTTCAGATGCTCACAGTCCTATTCTTTTATCTCTCAGCATGTCTTGGAGAAAATCAATCTTTTCAATCAAAGTTCAAAATTCCAGTGACAATAATAGAAGTGTAAGACGTCCAGAAACAGGAAGACCTTTGTTTTATACAAACATTAAGCAGTGGTACCCATCTAAAGGTGAGATGTTTTAAGAAAACTTACTTACTGAAAACATAGAGGAATTAAACAATATACTTGATATGAAAACGCTTCTATTGCCAATGGCTATACATTATTATCACAAATTCTGTCAGAAACAGCTAAAGACACTCTGGGAGAAGTAAGAAATGTGTCAAAAGGTACAAAGCAAAGTCAGACAAAAGCCACGAAAATAAGCCGTGGTTTGATTTACATGCAGGGAACATAGAAAAAGGTATTTTACAGCCAAACATAGAACTAAATTAAATGATTCTAGTCGCAACCGTAGAGAGGTTGAAATTAGCAGTAACGATTTTTAAAAAAAGTTATCAGAAAATTGAATAGAGCTTACACAAAACACTGGCATAGGAAGATTCGTAATCTAAAAGCTAATACACCAAGAGAATATTGGGAAAACATTAAATTAAGAAGAGAATTGAATGCCCCTGTTAGTATGGATGATCTTTTCTTACATTTTAAATCGTTGAATGTTCATCCATATAGTGTTGAGAATGAAGTGATACTGACCGTAACTTACAAATGTGATCTTGAATTTCTAAATGCACCAATAAGTGTACCTCAACTTAATAAAGGAAAGGCTTGTGGGGATAGATAAAATACGAAATGAATATATAAAACAAAGTATTCCAGTTCTCAAAACAAGTTACTGTAAACGTCTCAACAACGTTCTTGATACAGGAACCATACCAGAGGAATGATTGATTGGACTTATTCTGCCAATATACAAAGAAAAGGTAGTAAACTGGACTGTAGCATTATGGAGGTATAACACTTTGAGTTGTGTTGTGGAAAAACTGTTCACAACAATTTTGAATAACTGTTTCACAAATTTTATCGAGAATAGCAACACACCTTCGGAAAATCAAGCTGGTTTTCGACAAAGTCATTCTACAACAGATCATATATTTGTTTTAAAAAGTTTAATTGATATTTTCAATAGTCGTAAAAAGCAATGTTTTTTGTTTTTGATGATTTCACAAAAGCGTTCGATTCAGTTTGGAGGCAGGGATTATGGCAAAAGCTTATCAAAGAAGGTGAAATGAAAAGGTTTTGCACGTAATCACGAATATGTATCAGGAAATAAATATTGTATGTTTATACTGGAAGTCAATCGAATATTTTGGCAGTTTTAGAGGTGTTCGTCGGGTGAAAATCTTTCACCTTAGCTACTCTTCTTTGTACTTGAATGACTTGACTTTATCCTCCACAGATCGTAACTGTGCTTTCTTAGATATTGAATTTAATCTTCCTGATTCAGATTTAATGAGTTACATTAGTTTACTTTTACTTTTAGAACGCTGATGATATTGTTATATTGC
>JADBJO010021660.1:7500-12500 GCA_016801955.1 Conus betulinus
AGCAGCAACGATAATCACCATAATTAAACTTCGTCAAATTGTGACATGGCGTGCTGGAACATCCTCCTCCCTCTCGCCGCGTGAAGTGGCCCTCACCCAAGATGTTGGTTGGTACTTCCATCCTGTTCATTGTCTGTGTCTCTCCCTTGCTTTGACTCGAATTAGTTGGCTCTTTTTGCCAGAAATGAACGCCGGCCGACGGAACCACACAATTTCTACCTGACTACATTATGGATCAATGAATTGTTGATTTGCACCAATGCTAGCTTCAACATTTTTGTATATTACACTATGGGATCTCGTTTTAGGGAAACTTGACGTCACTTTTAAGACATTGTTGCTGAATACGTGCACTGCAATGGGATTGCATACTGCATGATGTTGTAAGAGCGACCTAAATGGTAGCTATACCAGTCATAACTGACTCTCGAAACAGAGTAAACCATTACTTCATATTTTCAAATGACCTTCCTGGTGTCGTTTGTAATGTGTGAATTTTCTGTTTTAGAGCGAATAAAGTCTGACTACTTATCTATTTGTTTGTGTTTGTATTTCCTTTCCATTCCTAAACAGAAGTAATAATGCTAACATTAATCTTGATTTGGTAACAGTAAAATATGTCTGAGATGAAGAATATGAACTTATATAGGAGTTTTATATTAGTGAGCTTCCTCCCCATTGGAGATGGTCTCCCGCTTCGGTAGAAACTCATGGAGAGCGTGGCAGCAGAGAGTCCTCAGAAGAGAACCCCCTTCAAGCGAGTGTTTCGGCCCTTATCTCCTGACACTCTAGGGGGGTTGGGCCACACCCGTTTCTTAATTTCATGTTCCCAGTTTTTACATCTTCAACCTCCTGCCCCCCCCCCCCCCCCTCCTTAAGTTCAAAGTTTTTGCAAGTCATTACTATGAAGACAATTTAGTTGTTGGCCTGCGCTTGTCCCCCCCCCCCCCCCCCCCCCCCCCCCCCCACTATTAGATTGTTCGTCTTTGTATTGTCTGACTTTATTCAAGTTTAAAAGGCTGTGCCAGTCTTGAATAAAAGTTACTCTGTGTTAGGTTTCCTTATGGGAGCAAAACTACCCCACTTACGTGGCTAAACAGATCACGCTGGACCATTGTGGTGTCGTCTTCCTGGACCGTGGCCGGCGTGGGGTGGGGGGACGATGCCGGGCCCTCAGCCTCAAAGGGGCCCACCCACACTTACAACCATGAATCGCATTCTCAACAGTCAACACAGAGACCTCAGAGTGAGGAATGCACAGACATAGCATTAAGGATTGCGCATTGGAACGCAGAAGGTGTCCAGAGGAAGAAAGTAGAACCCCAACACTTTCTTTGAGAAAATGCAATAGATGATTGCTTTATTCAAGACACAAATCTAAAGAACACCCACCACTTCTTTGTATAAGGGGTTCTGAGGTGTTCAGGCAAGACAGTGACAACAGAACAAAGGGAGGCCTCATCACCTTAGTGTGCAACAACATCCCAGCAGTGGAGACCCAAAGCTCCGGTCAAGCCGATCTCGGCAGTGTTTCTGGAGCCTAGTTGGTGTTCCCAGTCATGCCAGTGACAGTGTTCAATGTCTGCTCACCTCCAGACAAGCCCATACTGCTTGACTCCATCCTTGTTGAATCTAACAGCTGGATCATCGTAGGCGACTTCAATAGCCACTCTCCCAGCTAGGACTACAGGCACCTCAGCAAAAAGGAAGAAGATGTTGAAAACTGGACCATCAGCAACCAACTGATCCTCATCAACAGACCCGACGATCCATCCACATTCTACTCGAGTGCTTGGCAGACCATGCGTTTGCTATGGATGACATTTCCAGCATCGCTCAGAGGGATGTTGCAAACCAACTTGGGGAAGCGACCACAAGCCAGTGATCATCACAGTTCAGAAACACCATGAAATCCTCTCCATCAGACTCCCAGCAAGCTGGAAGTACAGAAAGGCAAACTGGGATATCTTCAGACAGGAAGTAGACAGACGAACATCCTCACTAGTTTTGTCATACCACGATGTCGACAAAAATGTTAGAAATGTCAGCAAGGCAGTGCTGGAAGCAGTACATGCAGCCATCACCAAGGACAGGCGCAAAAAGCCCTACTGACATCTGAGCTTTACACCCTGCTCAAGACACTAAAACCAAGCCAGGGACAAGAAGGAAAGCTCCCCCGCTGTTGAAAACGTAGAAGTCCATAGTAGAGCCAAAGTAGGAATTTCCGCAACATTGAATACCGACTCACCCTCCTAGTCCAGGACATTGAAAACTCCTTTCGGGAGGAGAGGAAAACCCTCGCTGTTTTCTTCGATTTGTCTCAAGCTTTTGATAAAGTATGGAAAGAGGGACTCATACTGAAACTTCTTCGAGCCGAAGTGCAAGATAACATGTACATGTGGATCAATCACTACCTTTTGCAACTTTAACTTTAGACCTGCCATAAACCATCTTACATGTTGTGCTAAATGCCCACCATTTTGGAAATGACAAAAAAGTCAAAAGACGTTTTGTGGACTGTATTTACTGTCGTCTAAGAATGTGAAGTACGGTATTGGAAACTTTACCAATATTGTATTCTTCTGCAACAGTACATACTTTCTTTTCTTCTTTTTGTTTTGTTCATTTTTTTTGTTAGCTTGTTTTGATGATGTTAATTAATGTGTTTCATATGTTCATTTTACTACTTTGTTTGTTTGTTAAACTCCACCCAGCTGTATCACTTTGAAAAGTCATTACATATGCAAATAGATTTGACTTTTAGCCATGCTGTATGGTTCGTTGTTGATTTAACGAGTTTGTTTAGCTACCTAAGCTACAAGGAAAGCACGGTAGTCGATCGATCATGTGCATTTTTTTCTGTCTCTGTCTCTGGTAATAGAAATATTCGAACATACATGAATTAAAAAAAAAAAAAAATTTCTCCTAACAAGTCGAGCGTCATTCTCCGTGTGACGTGTTTGAGTCTGACGTAAAGATTAAGCTGTGACGTAGGCCTACCTTACAAATCGCCTGGACACAACCCCAACAGTCGGGACCCAAGCTAGCGAGTAGGCGCAGAAGCTGGCATCTAGCAGATGACGAAGTTTTGATAGATATCCTTATGATGAAAAGCGAACCTTGGACAAAGAACCGTTGAAGAAGCTGTTTAGATGAACTTGTGTACGTTCTGAAAGAAAATAGCGGCTGAACTATATGGGGAATCTACCTATGGATAGGATGAACTCATGTTGAACCAGTAATGCACACTGAAGAACTTGTAGCTTTCTAAGAGGATGTGTGTGATAAGCCGTGATGAGAAGGGATTCTTGAGCGGAAGAAGTGAAGTCATGAGGACTTACTGCAAGTTTTACATTGACGACTTCCAGTAGTACATTGTGTAGTTGAGGAAGTAACCTCAAATAGAAAGTTATTTCATAGTTGTGGTCTAGGAGTACCACGTTCAGATCAGGGTTGCACTCTCTAACCCACTTGCAACCTAACACGTTCTGAGAACATCACAGGAGCCTACCACAGAGTTCCGAGGATGTTTCAGCAAGTCTTTCACCATCTTGCCGAGGATTTCCACTTGCGTTCTAGTGCTGCCATTACAGATTTGAGTCATTAACTTTACCACGTTAAGTGTGATCGCCGGTCGGGAGCTAGGAACGGAAGAAGAAAGCCTACAGAGGGGAACAGGAAGTGAAGACGAAGGCCTACAGAAGGGAGCCGGAAGTGGAGAAGAAGAACGCCATAACAGGAGTTGAGCTGCAAGCCATCAAGGAACACGTGAGGCGTCGGGAGACATCCATCAAATATACACCTGTATGAAGGGGACAAATAGCAGAGTCAAAGAATCAATTTTCTTAAATGGTAGCTCTCACACGATAACTTTATATGTGATGACCGCGGATATTGACAATCGCAGCTGTGGCGATGGTTAAATGCCTCAGACTATGGAGTCCGTTGCTAATGAACTTTCATGGACTAACAATTAAAAAGACGAACGTTGCATGACAATGTGTTAACGCATTGAATAAAATGTTTAATGAGAAATGCAGTAGCTTGCATGTCTCTACATGTAGTCAGGAATCCAAATGTGTTTGAATAAATGTTAAATTGTAACAAAAGTCATCCCTTACACATCCTGTGTGTAAAATGCTCAATCTGACGTCATCTATACTGGTCAACACAAAGACACAAAGACATTCATATCTGATTTAAGGTGACACAATGATAACACAACCCATTTTCAATTCTCTACAAACAGATTACCATTAGGAATAAAAAACATATCGCACCTCTGTTATCTGCGTGCTGAAGATCAACAGATCATGTAGTCCGAGAAAATGTGATCACTTTTTTTTTTTTCTGATAAACTGCTGCAGTTTTTAAAGATCAGGTGGGTACACTTTACATCATCAGATCTCATTGCACTTTTCTTGATACAACATAGGTGTTGATCGCTTTCCAACTAGTTAATTGTCACAAAGCCTGACATGACCACTAGAAAGGAAAAAAAAAACAAACAAAAAAAGCACTTGATTCTTATAATTATATGAAATAAAGGTACGGATGGACATTTCTGCCGAATACCTTCACAGGGTGATGTGTACAGCAACGAACTAGCGGGCGTACCAGAAAGATCGAGAACGCCACAGGTCATTTCACTCAATAGCTTTTTTTTTTTTTTTTTTTTTTTTTTTTTTTTTTTTTTTTTTTACTCAGCAAATCGGTGGACATTATGAGAAAAAAAAAAAAAAAAGAACTTGAACGCCAGTAGCGAGACCATAGCTTTTCTTGTCGTTAAGATGACCCCATGCATTGTGCATTTCATGTGCATCAACCTTAAAACTAGCCACTTTCTTCTTAATTTGTCTATGACTCGATGCATTGAAACAAATAAAGAAAACCAAAGCATGTAAATGTACACGTAGTGAACAGCTTATAACAAGTCATACGTTCTCCTTGTGAAAGATTAAATCCAGCAGTCCTAGAAGGGTGTGATAGATAAGCTTCTC
>JADBJO010021660.1:20000-29194 GCA_016801955.1 Conus betulinus
TAGGCAAAGTGGATAATAAAACGGATGTTCTTGATTTAGCATAAGCAGGTCTTAAACAGAAGACAGGAGCGCACCGTACGTTTTACATTGTGCTGAAATAATACAAGATAGGCACCAGTCTGGGGAGAAAATATTGGTCGTCTGTCAAGTCAACGAAAACCACTTCAGTCATATTAGGGTTGAGCGAGTGAGATGACTTGTGGATACGCTGGTGGCTGATCAAGCCGATGCGTGTGCGGAATGTGCGTTGACAGATCAGATAGGCAATGTGGGAGACCTGCTCTTGCTTACTGGTGTTTCGTGGGTAGAGTAGTGCGATTTACCTCGATCAATGGAGGTTTGTTCTCATGTGTTGTTAATGGTAACTGCTTTCAAGGATGTTTTGAGAGTGTCTCTGAAACATTCCGTCTGACCTCCATGGGAACAATTTCCTTGTTGCAGCTCACTGGGAAGAGTCTTTGGGTAGCTTGTGGTCTGGCATGCGAGTTGCATGATCTGCCGATCGTAGCTGAGACATCATCAGAATGGTTTGGATGCTTTTAAAGTCTGCTTCGTCGAACACCTTCGTGTCTGAGATGTTCTGTCATTTCAAGTTTTTACAATCTTCTAAGGTAGATTGTGTGGAAGTGATTCAGCTTCTTTCGTATGCCGTTGGTACACTGTCTATGTTCCACATTGATAAAAGAGTGTATGAACAGCAACTACTGTGTACACCTTCAGCCTGATCTCTAGACTGATGTCTGTTCTGTTCCAGATATTGGTGTGTAATCTGCCAAGGGTCGCACTTGCTTTTGCAATTCTGATAGTCACTTCATCGTCGATGGTGACGTTCTGGAACAGTGTGCTACCAAGGTAAGTAAATTTACTTAGCTTTGCGAATCTCATACCATTGACAGTGACGTTAGGCTCATCATAGGGTAAGCCTGGCGTTGGTTAATGCAGAACTTCTGTCTCTTTTGTATTTATGGAGAGATCGAAGTTGGCGCTGGCTATGGAAAACACGCTGATGCTGGATTGCAAGTCGGTTTCTGATGCAGTATTGACAGCACAGTCAAAAGCAAACAAAAAGTCCCTGATGATGTTTTCATAAGCTCAGGTTTGCCGGAACCTTTCGAGGTAAAACAACTTTATATCTGTTCTGTATCTGATGTCCGTGTCTACGTCTCATTCTCTGAAGCCATCAGCCAGCATTGCACAGAGCATGATGCTAAACAGAATGGGTGTCAAAACACAGCCTTGATTTACGCCATTTGTGATAGTGAATGGGCTAGATGTCTCGCCGTTGACCTAAATATGCGCCTGTATGTCATCATTGAATTGCTGCACCATAAAATGCATTTCAGTGGACATCCGAACTTTGCCCCGATCTTCTACACACCCTCTCTACTGACAATATAAAGGCCTTGGTCATATATTCCACACACCCTCTCTACTGACAGCATTGAAGGCCTTGGTCAGGCTGACATAGGTGGAAAACAGGTCGGTGTTTCGTTCATGAAGTTTTTCGTGGATCTGTCCAGCAACAAATACCGTATTGATGGTTCTTCTGTCTTTTTTTGTTTTATTAAACTGCACAAGGTCTCTGGCAAAAGCTCTTGCTCAAGGTGTATTACAAGGTGATTCAACAGAACCCTGGCAAGTAGTTTGCCCATTATAGAAAGGAAAGAAATGCCTCAGTGGTTGTCACAAGCCTGAATGTTCCCTTTGTACTTGTACAAATGAATTATTGATGCATCTTTGAACTTTTGAGGGATCGTCTCCTGATGCCATACCAGCAGAAACAAATGATGAAGCTTTTCAGTCAGAGTTGTGTGCCACCTTCTTTGTAGACTTCAGCTGGTATGGAGTCTGAGCCAGTAGCTTTGTAACTGGATCGCTTTCTGGGTCTCCAAGAGGGTTTGGTGGTTTGTCCATTTCTTTGTTGGGCGCTTGAGGGAGCCGGTCGATGGCTTTGTCATTGATAGATGATGGACGTTTAGTATGCTGTTGAAGTGTTCTGCCCAGCGTTCCAAGGTCTTTTTCCTGTCATTGATCAATGTGTTTCCATCAATGCTGAGCAGAAGGAATGATCCTGATGATGTAGGTCCATAAATTCCTTTCAAGCCTTCATAAAAGTTTTTCATATCATGTCTGTGAACATAATTATCCCTATGTTTCGGATTTTGTCCTGCCATTTAAAAAAAAATCTTCTGAGGAAAGTTGTGTGGAAGTGATCCCACCTCTTGGCATACCATTGGCACGCTGTCCACTTTTCATATGCATACAGGAGTGTGGTGAGAACAGCTACTTTATACACCGTCAGCTTGATCTCTAGACTGATGCCTCTTCTATTTCCATACCTTTCTGTGTAGTTTGCAAGGGTAGCACTTGCCTTTGCAGTTCTGATGGTCACTTTATCGTTGATGGTGACATTCTTGGACAGTGTGCTACCAAGGTATGTGAATTTACTCACTGCCATGAGTTTCACACACCATTGATTGTGATCTTAGGCATATCATAGGGTATGTCTGGTGTGGGTTGATGCAGAACTTTTGTCCTCATTGTATTCATGGAGAAACCAAAGTTGGCGTAAGCAATGAAAACTTGCTCATGTTAAATTGCATGTCGATTTCTGAGCTGACATTGAGAGCACAGTCAACAGTGAGCAGAAGTTCCTGATGACGTTTGCCATAACGTAAGATTTTTTTTTTTTACCCTTGGTGGTGAAAACACCACAGAATTCTAGACTGTGGTGTATCTCCATTTGATGCCAAAGAGGAACACACGTGACCATCTGTGCCTCCCTGATGAGTCCGATTCGGCGGACGAAAGGTCTGGGAGCAGGCAATATGAATGGATCTATCTCAATACAGGTTACAGTGGTTCCCATATGCTGCTGGTAACGAGTTTAATGTGTTATGATATGTTTCTGAAATTGCTAGTACTCATATTATTCTTCACCCCTTCTCCCTCACGCCCCCTCCCCCGCCTTTTTTTTGTTTTTGTTTTGCTTGGTTTCTTTCTTTTTGTTTAAATCATTGCCAAGTCATTACTTTAATGACAGAAGAATTGTTAGCCTGCACTTGTTCACACCCACCACTAAATTATTCAGCATGATATCGTTTAATCATTCAGTGGGAGAGATGACATCCCTTACAAGTTCCAAGTAAAGTCTGTTCTGGACAGTTCTCAGCTGCTGACAATACTTGGAATATTAAACAGCAGAGCTGACCACTCTGACTGTCGGACATCTTTTAACCTCCCTTTCATCCTTAAATGGGCCCTCAAGCATTGGCTCAAACATTTTCCTACATGTTACACTGTTTATATAAGGATTTTACACTCTTTGGTAAAAAGCAGCAGCAGACTAGCTGAGAGAGAGAGAGAGAGAGAGAGAGAGAGAGAGAGAGAGAGAGAGAGAGAGAGAGAGAGAAGGAGGGGATGAATAAGTATGACTCACATAAAGAGAAGTGTTCAACTCTCAACTGTCTATAGGCTCGTATATCATTAATCCTAGGGGTGAGCACCCTGTCTATTGGAGGTATCCTTTCGAATAAGACCCTCACAGCCCATGCGATGCTTTAGGAGCTAAAACCCAGTTTGCAGTCATAATCAACCCTCCCCATGAGCAAAAAAAATGTCTGCTGTCAAGACGAATTTTGAGTTGGAACTTTGATGAGATAATTGGCCTCATGGAAATATTATCTAAATATTTTGTACTACAAAAAAAATGGTAAAATGGGCGAATGAATCAATGTCAGTGTGACCTAGACATACTTCTGCGAGACAACTGTTAACACTTTGATTAAAGCTCAAAAATTATCATTGTTGTAACGTCTTCTCGAACAATGTATTGTGAAAAGAAAAAGAAGGGAACGTATGGAAACCCCTTCGCACCAAAAGAGAAGTGCGGCGTGAATAGAAGAAAGAATCTTCTTGTAACTGGGGGAGGCATTTGAAATTGTATTCTAGTCTGTTGAATTGAAAGAAAGGAGTCAGATGAAATGTTGCGTTCGGGTTGCACGATTGTCTCTGTGCGCTTGTGAGTGTGTGCATAGGGACCACCGTGTGACAGTCATGACCCGGAGTTTTGTCTTTTACATTGCCTTCATTTCTCTTTCTACACGACCATGTGATGGCATGACTGTGAATATGATTGATTGATTTTCCTATTCTGCCACAGAGATATCCAATTGTTTCCTTTGGCTGGTCTGAAGTAGAATCTTGATGATGTGAGCTGAGTTCAGCTGACTATGTTGGTTGATTTCCATTATCATTTTGCTTGTTTACCACTGAAATGTTTAATTATTTAATTACACAGTTGTATTTGTTTTCTATTTCTTTTTTTTTTAATTGCTGTCCCATGTTCTATGCCACCTCAGTGGCACTGCACCAACGCCGCTCATTCTGACCCCCACCCCCACCCCCCACCCCACCCCCGCCCCTGTCTATTGCTGCAGGCCGGCCCACCACAGGCCCCACACTGGCAATCCACAGGAAACAGTCGATGTCAAGCCGTTGCTGGGGCAACCCACCAGAGGAAACACAGCACTACCACCGATTAATTTTGATGGTATTCAGTGATGCCTTTTCTGATCCAACATATGCAGGACACCACCTTCTAAGCCCCCTACTGACGATGATTATAGCTTATTTGCAGAGCTGACGTGGGTGAGCTCTCTCTCTCCATTTGTTTGTTTGTTTGTTTTGTTTGTTTTTCTTTATTTGTTTGCCTTCTCTTCCTTTTATCTAAATTTGACATTTTTTGTTAAATAACGAAATGAAACTAGATCTGACATGCATTTCTAAAACAAAGCCTATTCAATTCAAATCCGATTCACCCATGCAGCCTGAACATAATCTATCTGTACAATTTTCAAACCCGCTCGAAGGAAGTAGTTTTTAAAAGCCATTCTTAACACATCCCCTGTGTAATATGCTGAACCTGACATCATCTATACTGGAGTACACAAACACATGAAGACACTGATATCTTGATGTCTGATGTAAGACAGCATAATCATAACAAAAACCATGTCAGTCAGATATTTTCTGACAAAATACCTTAGAAATAAAGTGTAGGGGCACCTTCTGTAATGTAATGTCCGTGAAGAAGATCAACAAATCAAACAGTCTAGGAGAAAGATGATCACTTTGCACTGCAAAACTTGCAGTTTGAAAAGATAAGGTGGGTCCACTTTACCTTTAGAGTTGAGTTTGCTGCGGACTCAGTGGGGAAGACTAGGATCACACAGCCGAGTTTCATGCACTTAATGGATGCGTTTTCTGAGAGTGTTGCTCAAATTTCCTGACCAACACTGTAGGTGCATGCATCTCTCGGGCCTGGTTGATGCCGGGATATATTAGGAAAGGAAGCGTAGGGTACAGCCCTGTCATGTAGTCTCTGACCGAAATGGAAATCCGTAGTATCGTCTTTATCATCCTCATTCTCATCGATCAGCATAAAAAGAAAATGTCTCAAATTCTGTGGCCCTTCATGCCCTGCTCTCATGGTGACCTCAATTTCAATGACCTCTCCACGTCTGTGGTCTTTGTTTGGTTCCGTCGGGGTCCTCGATATCGGAGAGTCCATGGGGGCTGTAGCTGGACGGACGTGGTGGTGCCCTCCGGAGGAGAGCTCACTCACGCCAGTGTTACGGAGAATATTGACTCTGTAGAAATTTGACTTCCCGGTTCTTTTTTTTCTCCGGAGAAAAATGAACCGTTCAGTTTTCTACAGGTTTTGGAGTCAACATTCTACGGAGAATATTGACTTCTTCTGTTGGATATTGACTCTCATGGTTACGGAGAATATTGACTCCCGTAGAAAAATGACTCCTGTGTCAATTTTGTTGCAGTTTGCAAACTCTGGTAAGTTTTCAGGTCCGTTTGTCTGTCACAGTATGTGTTTGTATGACAGTACGCAAAATAATAATAATAATCATAATAATAAATAAAAAAGCAGCTGTTTTTCGTAAACTGCTGGATGGATCTTGAATTAACTTGATGGGTTGCTTGTACATGTTTCACATTCATCTCTCTCACAAGAAAGATCAGGTTCTATGGGTGGAATGTGAAAGTCACTGGCCACGTTGATTTCCTTCGTAGCTGTTTCTCGGGGATTTTTCGGGAACTATTGGACAGATCTCAACGAAAATTGGTGGGTTAGTTGCTATCCCACAATTATCATCTTCACAAAAAAGGGGGGGGGGGGGGGGGGGGGGAAAGGATTTGTGACTCAAAGATCAAGGTAGCAATGGCCACCTTAATTTTTCTTCACAGCTGTTTCTTGGGATTTATAAAACAGATCTAAAGGAAACTTCGTTGGTTCGTTGTATTTCACAACCATAAACCTCACAAGAAAAATAAAGTCTGTGTGAGTGAAATATCAGATCACTCTGGCCATGTTAAATTGCGCGTATGGGCATGTGTTGGCGTGTAAAGCGGCTTTTATAATTGCAATTATGTGTGTGTGTGTGTGTGTGCGTGCGTGTGTGGTGTGTGTGTGTGTGTGTGTGTGTGTGTGTGTGTGTGTGTGTGTGTGTGTGAAGATAGCCATGTAGCTGAACAGCTCTTTTAGATGGTTTCCTTCCAAGTGATAATGCTGTTGCTTTAAATCACATATCAAGCAGGCTGTTCTCCTTGAGCAGTACATATGCCTAAGATAACCTGGACAAAAAACAAAAAAAAAAAACAACAACAACAAACAACAACAACAACAACAACAAACATTTTAGGTCTCAGAGCTTCATTTTTAGGGAATCATTTCTTTATTGATTAATTATTGATTGATTAGTTATTATCTGGCAAGTTTGTAAAATGTAGCCATGGTAGATTTTGGGGACTTTTGCTAGACGTCTAACGTATTTATTTGGTCATGTTTTATCAGTGTCGTTCTCTAATGTTTCATTCGTCTGACTGACTTACTGTTGGAAATAATATTGCTATTGACAAAGATGGAATGGTTGTGTATCTGTGTATCTTGAATTGAGATCTGGTTGGCTAGAATGTATTGTGACAGTGTAATGTATGTGTGCCGCAGCCTGGTTGATGTGGTCGCGTCGACGTACATGAACTTTTGTGTTTTTATGATACGGTGTGTGTGTGTGTGTGTGTGTGTGTGTGTGTGTGTGTGTGTGTGTGTGTGTGTGTGTGCGTGTGTATATGTGTGCGTGTGTAAATGAATTTGCAGCCGTGTGTGTCTGTATGCGTACGTGTGTGAGTGTGCTGGCGTGCACATTGCATGTGCGTGCGTGCGGGTCTGCGTAGCAGCACCAGCAGCAGTAATAACAGTGGTTTGTGTTGTTGGTCTCGTACAAGATTCATCTTTGTTTTTGGCCATTCCTAAAATTCGTACAGACAGAGAGATAGACAGACAACTAACTAAAGAGACAGAGGTTGCTGTGGATTTTCAATTTGGTTTGGACTTCAAGACTACATTCACCTGTCTAATAAAAAGCAGGTGAGAGGGTTTCCTGGCTTTGTTTTGCCTTTCATAAAAAAAGAAAAGTTTTAATGTGTGTGTGTGTATGTGTGTATGTGTGTGTGTGTGTGTGTGTGTGGTGTGTGTGTGTGTGTGTGTGTGTGTACGTGCGTGCGTGTGTAGTTTAAAATATTAGGATTAACTCATTAAAACAACTCTAGCCGTGGTAATGGTCACAAGGTCACGACGAACAGATTTTGGTGTCATTTCAGGGTGGCGGTGAAAAGAACAAGAGCCGCACGCAGTTGGTGAACTGTCTGGACCTTCTATCTTGTTAGCATGACACAATAATCTACTTCACTTTACTTTCGTGACGTTGTTTGTAAGTAGCAAACGAAGATGGTGTGGCCCGAAACTTCTCAGAATTATGGTGTTTGAAATCTGTGCCAG
This sequence comes from Conus betulinus, assembly GCA_016801955.1. NCBI lineage: Eukaryota > Metazoa > Mollusca > Gastropoda > Neogastropoda > Conidae > Conus > Conus betulinus. The sequence goes on from JADBJO010021660.1 coordinate 27,853, forward strand.
TTTTGCTGTTTATAGACTTTGTGTTTTTTCAACAGTTTAACTTTACAACACACGTAAGCTAACGCAAAAACGCGTGTCAGAAAGAGCAAAGAGCTTTGTTCAAAGAAAAAGTTGTTTGTCTCTGGTCACACGACCCTACGTAATTTTTCCTGGCCGACCCTAGACTTTTTCTTTTATTCTCCTAACACACACCACACACACACACACACACACACAGCAGTCGAGCTTATATGAAAGTCGATTTTGTAGAAGACTTAAGTACCATGCTTTTAGAAACTACAGTAAATTGACCCTAGCAGTGACATACTTTTATTTTAGCTGCAAGTGTACACCAGGATTGCAAACACAGTTCGAGTCGTCTTTCTCCTTCTCGAGACAAACCGTTTTCTTCCAGCAGAAGAAAAGATTTTGTCGTTTTCTGTGCCGAGAAAAAAAAAAGTCTTTAAAAAAAATCCGACCTACCCTATTTTTTCAGCCATGTTACCAGAAGCAAACAATCCTTTTTTTTGCCTTTGGTAAGGGCTGCGTTGTTTAGCAGAGTAGTAAAGGGGAGGGGGGGGGGGAGACGGGGAGTAGGGAGGAGGGAATAGATGGCAAAGACATCAACACGCCGATAAAATAGAAATGGATATCATTGTACTTATGTCTTGTTCACACCCAGGTGGCCGCCGTGTTGCAGGTCGTGGACAGTGAGTAGCGCTTTGTCCCTATCTTATGTGGGAAAGAACTCGCAGACCGTCGCCTTGTCGGTTCTTGTAAAACAGATCATTGCTCTCAGAAAGAAAGAACTTCTTGCTGTCTCTTCGAAAATTTCTTTCTGTCTGGTATGATCTTTTCCTCCGATGTACTTCTTCAGTTCATCTATCTTGGCAGCATCCATGTCGTTCAGAGACCCATCTCAAACTGAAACCCAGAGAACATTGTCGGAAATGTATTCTGCCAATAATTCATCATTCGGACTGTTCAGTATATACTCAAGTCAGATTATAATGAACCCCTCGTTGCATTTGCGTTGCACACTGACTGGATTGTTTGGTAGATCCGCGCATTAGTAGATTTGCACAGCAATATAGGTCTCTATGTCGATAGATCTATGTATAAACTTACTTTTATTACAGAGTTTGTAAATGCACAGTTTCTGCAGGTTTTTATCTGGTTTGATTGATTTTATTTTTTAAACTTCATTTATTTCATGTTTTGGCTTGCTTGTTCTTATGTATTTAGGGTATGTATGCTTGTATGTCTCTGTGTGTGAGTAGGGATGTTGGTATGGTGTTCTCAAAAATTTGACAGAAGTTCAGACCATAGTCAATCAACTCAGGATCCTTTCAAGCATATTTTA
>JADBJO010021661.1:0-29193 GCA_016801955.1 Conus betulinus
TCTTCCCTTAACCCCCCCCCCCCTCCACCCGCTCTTCTAACAGCTCAACCACCTTCTCTTCCACACTCACCACTATCAGCCCTCCCCCTTTCTGATTCACACCTCTCTCAACATCTCTCTCTCTTCACACCATCCCTTTCTTTCTTCACCCATCCTCTTCTTTCTTGCACACCCCATCCTCTGCTTTCTTCACCCCATCCTCTTCTTTCTTCACCCCATCCCTTTCTTTCTTGCCACCTATCTTTATGCGTACCCATACTTTCTTTCTTTCTACCATCCCCTTCTTCGTCACCCCATCCTCTCGTTCTTCGCCAATCTCTTAGTTCTTCACCCCAATCTTCTTTTCTTCACCCATCCTCGTCCTCTTTTTCTTCACCCAATCCTCTTCTTTCTTGCGCACAGGCTCTTCTGTCTTCACCCCATCTCTTTCTCGCCTCATCCCGTCTTTCTTAACCCCCTCTTATCTTACCCACACCCATCCTCTCTTTCTTCTCCCCGTCCATCCTGCTCTTTCTTCTCCCCGTCCTCTTCTTTCTTCACCCATGCTCTTAACCCCTCTCTCTTTTCTTCACCCATCTTCTTCAGCCACATCCTCTTTCGTTCTTCACCCATCTCTTCTCTTCATTTCTTCTCCCCGTCCTGCTCGTACTTCACACATCCTTTCTTCGTCACCCCATCCTCTTCACCCATCCTCTTCACCATCATCTCTGTCTTTCTCATCCCGTCATATCTTTCTTCACCCCATTCCTTCTTTTCTTCACCACGTCCTCTTCTGTCTTCACCCCGTCTCTTCTTTCTTCACCCAGTCCTCTTCTTTGTCTTCACCCATCCTCTTCACCCCATCATCGTTCTTTCTTCCACCATCCTCTTCTTTCTTCTCCCCATCCTCTTCTTTATTCTCCCCGTCCTCTTCTTTCTTCACCCCATCCTCTTCTTTCTTCACCCCATCCTTTCTTTTCTTCACCCCATCCTCTTCTTCTTCACCCCATCCTCTTCAGCCCGTCCTCTTCTTTCTTCCCCATCCCGTCTTCGTCACCCCTTTTCCTCCTTCTTTCTTCCCCCATCCTCTTCTTTCTTCTTCCCCATCCTCTTCACCCCATCCTCTTTCTTTCTTCCCCCATCCTATTCTTTCTTCTCCCCGTCCTCTTCTTTCTTCTCCTCCCCGTCCTCTTCTTTCTTCACCCCGTCCTCTTTCTTCTTCACCCATCCTCTTCTTTCTTCACCCCGTCCTCTTCTTTCTTCTCCCCCGTCCTCTTCTTTCTTTCCCCATCCTCTCTTCTTTCTTCCCCCATCCTCTTCTTTCTTCCCCCCATCCTCTTCTTTCTTTACCTCATCCTCTTCTCTTCTTTCACCCATCCTCTTCTTTCTTCACCCACTTCTTTCATCCTCTTCTTCTTTTCTCTTCTTCATCCTCTCCTCTTTTTCACCGATCCATCTTCTCTTCTTTCTTCTCTTCCACCATCCTCTTCTTTCTTCCTTCTCTCCTCTTCAGCCCGTCCTCTTCTTTCTTCTCCCCCATCCTCTTCTTTCTTCACCCCATCTCTTCACCCGTCCTCTTCTTTCTTCCCCATCCTCTTTCTTTCTTCACCCCATCCTCTTCTTTCTTCACCCCATCCTCTTCTTTCTTCACCCATCCTCTTCAGCCCGTCCTCTTCTTTCTTTTCCCCATCCTCTTCTTCTCTCACCCATCCTCTTCTTTTTCTTCACTCCATCCTCTTCAGCCCGTCCTCTTCTTTCTTCTCCCCCATCCTCTTCTTTCTTCACCCATCCTCTTCACCCCGTCCTCTTCTTTCTTCCCCCATCCTCTTCTTTCTTCACTCATCGTCTTCAGCCCGTCCTCTTCTTTCTTCTCCCCATCCTCTTCTCTTCTTTCCCCATCCTCTTCTTTCTTCACCCATCCTCTTCTTTCTTCACTCCATCCTCTTCTTTCTTCACCCCCCATCTTCTTTCTTCAACTCCATCCTCTTCAGCCCGTCCTCTTCTTTCTTCTCCCCATCCTCTTCTTCTTCACCCCATCCTCTTCTTTCTTCACCAATCCTCTTCTTTTCACTCCATCCCTCTTCACCCCGTCCTCTTCTTTCTTCCACCATCCTCTCTTTCTTCGCCCCATCCTCTTCTTTCTTCACCATCCTCTTCTTTCTTCGCCCCATTTTCTTCTTTCTTCCCCGTCCTCTTCTTTCTTCCCCCCGTCCTCTTCTTCTCTTCACCCCATCCTCTTCTTTCTTCACCCATCCTCTTCTTTTTCTTCCCCATCCTCTTCTTTCTTCCCCCATCCTCTTCTTTCTTCACCCCATCCTCTTCTTACTTCACCACCTGTCACCCTATCTTCTTCTTTCTTCCCCATCCTCTTCTTTCTTCCCCCCATCCTCTTCTTTTTTCCCCCCATCCTCTTCTTTCTTCACCCCATCCTCTTCTTCTTCCCCCATCCTCTTCTTTCTTACCCCATCCTCTTCTTTCTTCCCCCCATCCTCTTCTTTCTTCACCCCATCCTCTTCTTTCTTCACCCATCCTCCTCTTTCTTCACCCCATCCTCTTCTTTCTTCACCCATCCTCTTCTTTCTTTCCACCATCCTCTTCTTTCTTCCCCCCGTCCTCTTCTTTTTTTCACCCCACCCTCCTCTTTCTTCACCCTATCCTCTTCTTTCTTCACGCTGTCTTCTTCTTTCTTCACCCTATCCTCTTCTTTCTCCACCCCGTCCTCTTCTTTCTTCACCCCATCCTCTCTTTCTTCACCCCATCCCCTTCTTTCTTCACCACCTGTCACGTGTTTCAGTGTCTCATTCTCACTCAAACTTATACAAGAAACTTGGAACAGTCCTGACAACTCACTTCCCTTTTCCCTCAAGACCTTGCCAGGCAAATGAAAAAAAAAAATGCTTTCTAGAAAAAATATATACCCAAATATATTATTTGTAGGCGTTCACAACTGCAATTTTAGAACTACCATGAAACCATCTTTCACGTGACGACGGACACCAAACCTTTCGAAAAAAAAATTATAATGTTGTTTTTATCCATGTTTACTTAAAAAGGTAGATTGTGCGCCTCTGAGTACAAATTGTTCAATTGGTTTTGAAGCGCTGTAAACAGTTTAGAGTTGAAAGTGTGGCCACAAAGCTTTCTACGAATAGAATCAAAGGCCTTTTCGAAGTCTATGAATGTAACATATAACTAACGATTATTTGAAAACTGCTTCTGAACAGCTGCCAATAAAGTGTACAAATGATCACTGTGCACGTTACTGGGTGGATGTCATAATAATTACTTTTAAGATTTGTATAGATCACCACCTGCAAAGTTCTCAATTTGCCGCTTTATTTCTGGTTAAAACCTGTTTGGTATTCACCGGTTACGTTTTTAATTCGATCCACTCTAATAATCTCTTATTCATTACAGATCCATAAGTTTACTAGCTACATCACACAAGAAGATTTTTCAATAATTATTAGGATTATTTGCCTTACCCTTTTTAAAACAGGGGTAAGATGATCCATCTGGTACTTTCTCAGGATAAATTCCTTTAAAAAAAAAACGATATTAAATGATTTTAGAAGAAAACCAATGTCAAGGTCCCCGAAGTTTTTAAAAAAAAAAGATCCACCAACAAATCCATCTGGCCCTGCTACTTTTACCATTTTCAGTTTCCTTTTAACAGGTTTGTACTTAATGCTTTGTAACTGATCGGTCCAAAAATTCATAACGTTCATTCCCCTTCCCTTGCCCATCAAATTGATTCTGCGACTAATGTGTGTGTGTGTGTGTGTGTGTGTGTGTGTGTGTGTGTGTGTGTGTGTATGAGTAAGCGCGCGCGCGCGCGCGCGCGCGTGCGTGTGTGCGTGTATGTGTGTGTGTGTGTGTGTGTGTGTAGTTAGTTAGTGTGTTATTTGTCTATGAAAACTTTGTGCTGTCAAATATGACTACACTATCAAATGCTTTGTCAGATTTAGAAAGGTTGCTTTACAGATAATTATACAAAATGATTTAAATTCCTGTGTATTGTACCAAGCGTTTTCAATGGTATTTTATTATCAATCACCTGGCATGTTCTGTATATATCCCAGTTGAGTGATATTTCGTATGACTTATACGCGCTTTGTTTTCTTGGATTTGGGTACTCATAAAACTGGTTGCAGACTGAAGTGTTCAGGCCAGGAGAACCTAATACGCACGTGGAGAGAGAGAGAGAGAGAGAGAGAGAGAGAGAGAGAGAGAGAGAGAGAGAGAGAGAGAGGAGAGTTGACACTTTTGACACTTGTGGTGTGTGTGTGTGTGTGTGTGTGTGTGAGGGTGAGCACACACGCACGAGCGCTGGCGCACCTGCTCAGAGAGAGAGAGAGAGAGAGAGAGAGTAATCCCCCCCTTTCCATACACACACGCGCGCGCACACACACACACACACACACACACACACACGCCTGGACGTTCCGCCTGGTCTGTTTTTCGCAAAAGATATGCCGAGCCAACAGTTTGTGAACAGCTGCATTCATCTTTACTGTGTTGACTGAATACCCAGAGGCCACAATGTGTACTGTGAGGAAAAACTGTCTTGGCCGTGAAGCAAGTCCACAGCAGGTGCCCCTGTCCTCTCTTTAGTCGAGAGACTGAACGACGTCACGCCTCACTGGCCAGCAATGCTCGCTGCTCTCTGTCCGTGACGGCCCTGACAAACGGGAAGCCAGGTTTCCCAGCGCCTCTCAAGAGCGACCATAATGACTTCGACCGCTTCCTTCAATCACACCTCACCTGGCCCACCACTGGTTAAGAGACGGCCACAGCTTTCTGAATGCAGGGACCCCTTGACGCATTGTGGTCTGCAGGTGTACAATGACAACATTGTTCTGCTGGAAAAGACAGAACCTCTTCCTATGTCTTCCTATGTACTTCGCCTATGTCTTCTTTATATATAACCAAAAAAAAAAAGAAAGAAAGAAAGAAAACAAAACTCGAGAGCGACAAGTCAGACCAAACACGTGTGTGAAGCCGGCCAGCCCGCACAGGCCACATCAGGGCTGTACGAAAAGGAAAAAAAAAAAAAAAACCATACTATTTTTCACCCCGTCGCCACTCTTTCCGGCTTCCCGTCCACAAGCACTCCCTGTTTTGCCCTGTGGTGGCCCGGAACTGGCAATGCATTAGGGACAGTCCATATCACGAGGCAGTCTTCTAGAGGAGACACTTTACTGCTGCCCAGTCACTTCCAGGGTGTTCAGAGACGCCTGTTAGGATCGTGCGCCCCACCTGCTAACCCTCTACCGACAAGAAACTGCTTTGTCCCGGGAGTCTACCGACCCTTTACCGACAAGAACTGCTTTGTCACGGAACCTACCGACCCTCTACCGACAAGAACTGCTTTGTCATGGAGCCTGCTGACCCTCTACCGACAATAACTGCTTTGTCATGGAGCCTGCTAACCCTCTACCGACAATAACTGCTTTGTCACGGAGCGTGCTAAGCCTGCTGACCCTCTATCGACAATAACTGTTTTGTCATGGAGCCTGCTGACCCTCTACGACAATAACTGCTTTGTCATGGAGCCTGCTAACCCTCTACCGACAAGAAACTGCTTTGTCACGGAGCGTGCTAGCCTCTACCGACAAGAACTGCTTTGTCACGGAGCGTGCTAAGCCTGCTGACCCTCTACCGACAATAACTGCATTGTCACGGAGCCTCCTGACCCTCTACCGACAAGAACTGCCTTGCCACTGAGCGTGCTAACCTCTGCCGACAAGAACTGCTTTGTCACGGAGCGTGCTAACCTCTGCCGACAAGAACTGCTTTGTCACGGAGCGTGCTAAGCTCTACCGACAAGAGCTGCCTTGTCACGGAGCCAGCAGGAGGGAGCGTTACCCCAGGCAGGGTCCCACCTCCTCCGCCAGACGACAGTCATAAATGTACTGATACCAGCGACCTGGACACAGACTCACAAAGGCATAGACGCGCGGAGAGGACAGCACAACAGGGGCAACATGAGCGTAGGAAATGAAGAGCCACACACTTGGGAGACTTTTCACAGCGGCTGACCAGGATGAGTATGTATAAATCTGACATTCTCCAGAACCCTGAAAAGAAGCCGGTCGGAATCAGGGGAAAAGGCATGCAAATTGTCCCTCAGAGGTCCGGACCATTCCATTCTTCAGTCCCTCCGCTCCTCCCTCCCCTCCACTTTCACTCCCCACTGCCCGGAAATAATCAGATACCCTCCCCCCCCCCACCCCCACCATTATCTCTCTTCTCCACCTTCCCTCGCTCCTCCCACAAATCATCATAGACACACGTCGTCGGTAAATGTGAAACAATCTGAAGATTAACGCATCGTGCCTCCGACACCCATTCCCTCAACTCCCTCTCTTGACCCAACCTCTTCCGACACCTCCCCCTGCCTCCCAGCACACACATTCAAAAGCACGCGCGCGTTCCGCCCTCTCTCATTAACTTTTGGTGTCTGCACCAGACTTTACCAAGTGGGTCTTGTGCCTACACCGCCCCCACCTCTCCCACATTCATACACGCACATATACAACGCACCCCACCCCCACCCCGACATACACACAGAGTCGCACGCAAGCACACGTCACACGAGCGCGCGCGCATGCCCACGCGCGAACTTACACACACACACACACACACACACACACCGAAAGTATTATTATTATCTTTATTTTGAATATTTACATCACGCCCTATCCTCGGCTAAAGGCCAAGCTCTAAGCGCTTTACAATCCACACTCGTTACACAACGGGCTGCCTACCTGGGTAGTGCCGACTGAAGAGCCGCCAGCTAGTGCTTCATTCATTAGAACTGATTTAAAAGAGACAAAACTGATGTTGATGCATGTATTAATGCAATGAAAAGTATAATAAATCACACACACACACACACACACACACACACACACACACACACATGCAATCACAGTGGTCTGTTATTTGATTACACATTTCAAACTGATTGTCAGTCTTATCGACTTTCCTAATCAAGCTCTCACAGAGAGAAAGAGAATATGCAGAGACACGTACACTGCCCAGGGGCCTTGGCTTCGTCGGTATAATTAGCGTTTGATTATATGCGTGTCGTCGCATGGTTGCTTAACCATCGAATAATTTTATGCATACAGGCTCCACCGTGGTCAGTTTTAGGATGAGAGAGGAATTTGTTGACCGTTTTTTCGGTCAATACCCTTTATGATCAGTCCCCTTTTCTTTCATGATCAATGTCCTTTATAAATATGATCCATCTGATTACATATTAATATTATCAATGTGATTGAACGGTTACCGATTATTGATGACTTCGATTACCGTGTTACTATTATCAATCTGATCGATTATTGATGACTTCGATTGATCGATCTCCAAGATCCGGGTGATCCGGCGGGTCCGGGGTCCAAAGATTTATAATCCCCCTCTTATACTGCTAACAACTCTGAAAAAAATCTTCATACAGTTTCGCATCAGACAACTCTGAAGCCTACAATCTACCTTTTTCAATCGACGAACTGAAAAAAATCAGCTCTGCAAACCAGCAACGATTCTGCCCTGGGTCTGGATGATGTTCATTATCAGGTTTTGAAAGATTCTCCCAGAAAGCTGTCTTGAGACCCTTCTCACGGTCTACAACCATATCTGGACCACAGGGTACTTCTACCCTCTCCTGGCAGAAAGCCCTGATCATTCCAATCCTTAAGCCTGGAAACTATCATCCAATAGCTCTGACTAGCTGCCTCTGTACGCTCATGGAAAAGACAGTCAACTCCTGACTCATGTGGAAGCTAGAAACCGATGGACTTTTAGCCAGTGAATAGTGCGGGTGCCGGAAGTATCACTCGACAGTTGACCATTAGTCCGCCTGGAAACGACCATCTGCAACACCTTCATCAATAAACAGCATGTGGTCGCTGTCTTCTTTGATCTGGAAAAAGCGTACGACACCACTTGGAAATCAGGAATCCGTATAGATCTTCATAGACTTGGTTTTCGTGGTCATCTGCCTATGTTTATTCAAAACTTTCTAGGTGATCGACAGTTCCAGGTGCGTATTGGCTCCACGCTGTCTGACATCCATGGGCAGGAGTTGGGTGTACCTCAAAGGAGCATTCTTTCTCCTGCCCTTTTCAGCATCAAAATCAACGTCATCGTGAAAATCGGTAAAGCAGGGTTCTGAGTCCTCTCTGTTTGTTGATGATTTTGCACTATACGCAGTTGGAGCCTCTTACGCCAGCGGACAGCGTCGACTCCAACTCTGTGTTAATAAAATTCAACAGTGGCTGAGGAAAACGGGTTTACCTTTTCAAGAACCCAAACTCGGCCAATCCATTTCAACAATTTTCGTGTCTCTTTGCTGATCCTGAAATTCGTCTGGACAAGTCCACCATTCCAGCTGTTAAAGAATAAAAATTTCTGGGTATTGTTTTTGATCAAAAACTGAACTTTAAAAGTCATATCCAACACTTAAAAACTGCATGTCAGAAAGCACTGAACATTCTGCGAGTCGTGGCAAACACAAATTGGGGCGCTGACAAAAAAAACACTTTCCTCCATCTTTACAGTGCTCTGATCTGCTCCAAACTGGACTATGGGTGTCTAGTGTACGGCTGGGCCAGACCATCCTACCTGAAAAGTCTAGATCTATCCATCATCAAGGGCTTCGATTGCGTCTGGGTGAGTTCCGCACCTCTCCTGTTTATACCTTGTATACTGAGGCAGGGGAACCATCCCTCTCATACCGTCGACTGAAACTTGCCTTGAACCACTGTCTGAGTTTCTCTTCTGAACCTCAAAACCCGGCATATGACCGTGTTTTCGACCCCCAGTTCGGAAAAAAAAAACAACCTCGGTGACCACCCCAGTTCCATTCCATCCTTGGGAACTCGTTTTCTTCCCCATTTGAACAAAGCAGATATAGACCTGGGAGTAGTTTGTGATTTTTCCAAGTTTCCTGATGACCCACCATGGACTTCCTTCACTCCAGAGATCTGCTTTGATTTGGCCTCGTACTGGAAAGATTCCACTAGTTCCACAAGTCACTTTTGCTGAACTGTGTTCTAAGTTTCCATCCTACAAAAGAGTTTTCACAGACAGTTCCAAATCTGAGGGACGGAGTTGCCTCTGCTGTGTTTTGTGCAGCAGATCCCCCCTCAGAGATGTACCATACACATTCCACCTTTCTGCTTTGGAGGCCATTGCCGGCGTAATCTCAAGCACCCTCAGCTGCTGAAAGTTTTTGAACTGTACACCTCTCTAAAATCAAATGGATACAAAATAGTTTTTGCTTGGGTTCCCAGCCATGTGGGCATTCGAGGCAATGAGATGGTTGATCAGCTTGCCAAGAATGCCACAAAGGAAAAGTTGAGCAGGTTGTCTATTCCTCACACTGATCTGAAACCCCAAACACAGGCCTATGTCAAAGACCTCTGGCAAGAGGAATGGACCTTGCAGACGGATAACAAACTATTTTAAAATCCGTCCAAACCTCAAAGAGTTTTACCATGTTCCCGAGGGCGGCCGTAAAAAAGAAGAAAACAGTCTTGTGCCGCTTGCACACAGGCCACTCGTTTTACACCCATTCTTCTTTTAAAAGGTGAAGAAGCTCCGTGGTGCATTCCATGTCATGTTCCACTCACAGTGAAACATATTCTTTTAGATTGTTGGGACTTGCACGATGTGAGACATAAACACTTTACAGCAGAGTCCATGAAAAACCTGTTCAGAGATGTCCCACCTGACGTGATCTTGAGTTTCTGAAAGAGATTAACATTTTTCATCTGATTAAGATTTTACGGAAGAAAGATTTTAACGAAGTTTCTAGAAACTCCATTTCGTTATCAAAAAGAAAAGAAAATGGAGAGCCCTACGGAGGTATATATACATTTTCGAAAGTAAGCCATGTATTTTCCAATGCAGGAATTAAAACATTTCAGTTTATTATTGTTACGGATGGAATGGGTAGTGTCTGCAGGTATCTGACTGTCTGACTCTCACACAGAAATTATAGATGCATGCACAACTTCTCCAATTTACATAATAAACACACCCACTCATCAAACTGTAAATGTCTTTCGTCATGTCACAAATATTCATTTCTTCTTCTTGTATAAGGACAAGAATGTTCATTTCATTTCATATAGTCACCACATTTTAAAAGGTATTTTTTTTTCAAAAGATTCAACTACTTCAATATATGAAAGGGAAAGATTTCCACAACGCTCTGTTTACCAACACACAAGTATTCAATATTCATATCAAGAGCGATTAAATACTCATCTACATCAAAATCAAAACCAAAAATATATGAAATCTCTGTCGCTCACTCTGGGAGCTTATTATCCATAGCATCAAAACTCTTCCTCTTCTAGCAAACCACGTCAAAACCTTTTTTCATCATGAAGTTCAGAACAGAATAAACAAAATCGTTTTTTTTTTCCCTTTGGAACACCTCCTTTAACACTCACTTCCTCTATTCATGTTTTCCGACAGCATGTCGTTTTGCTACCCTATCAAGTCATAGGATAACAGAACACAACAAAAATGCAAATCCTTCACAAGTGCGCTGAGGAAATTTCAGTCGCTCCTAAAACGGGAATACGGTTTCGGTTTGCTAATAAATAAACATTGAATGATAAATACCTGACTGCCACTAAAAACAGCCGGGTCCCTCTTCGGCCTTTGGGTTGTTGCGTTGCCGGAATCACTGCAGAGACTGCCTAACCGGTTCAGCTCACCCGGTTTTAACGGTGCGCAGCTGAGTAGCACTCAGGTAAACTTTTCAACCGCTTCCGGACGACTGCCTTCCGGTAAGCACGGTTGCATGAAAATTTTGTGACTGGACGGGAAATGGTCCGTCACAATTATAAATGTCAACGTGACACGAATCGTAATTTCCAGTAGAATGGACATTTTCAGAAAAATCACCAGCGCCTGTGTTGTTCACATTTTCAACTGCCACTGGGATGACCGAGTTCTCACCAGAATCGAAAGTACATCTCATCTCATTTCCACGTGCTGACGAGGGTAGAACACAGGGCGGACACAGCTGGCGTCGATTCTGTATGGGTTCTTTCCCTAATGAGGACACATTACTATTTGAATTGAAGGACCTTCCTTGCGCTGAACCCAGAAGCAATCTGAAGCGATCAAAGCTAAGTGCATTTTCGTTATTTTGTCCGTCTTTGTTTCACCTGAGGAAGACCTAAGAGGTCGAAACGCGTTGTGTTTTGTCTTGTGACTCGTTTGTCCACATTTCTCTGGGCGGTTCGCTGACATTTTTTAAGATTTGTTTAGATTTCAGCCTGCAGTCGTTTCACTTTGCAACTTAAAGGACCGGCCAAGTTCCCACCTCAGTTCAAGCAGTCTGTCGTCAGCCCCTACAGTGTAACGCTTGCTGTCGACGAGGAGGTGGTTGAAGATCATCCTTGCCCGCTTATCATCACTCCTAGCTTTCGTAAGATGGGGAGTCAACGTTTTCCTTACATCACTTACTTAGATGGAGAAGTTTCTCACTATGATGGAGAAGTCCTCACCTATGAAAAACGTTGCTGCCTTGTAGTTTGCGCTTTGACTTCGGGAACTCCACCTTTTCTTTGTAGAAACACTCATCTTGCGATCACTGGGGAGTCCTGCCTGTTGTTTAGTCGATGAACCCTGTCAAATTCGACGTTGAGACAACTCCAGTTTATTTGTAACAAGGTCTTTCAGTACATTTTCACAATTTGCAGAGGTCTCACTTTCCGCCCGAGGTAATCCATAAAAGATCAGGTTGTTTCTCTTGGATATCCCTTCGAGATCATCAATTTTTTGTTTTCTAAGTCCTCAGTCTTCTTTGTCAGGTACAGGTTTTGCTGCTGCAGACTGCTAACTTGCTCCCGGAGATTCCTCATTTTCCCCTGTGACAAAGTACTCCTCGTGCAGCGCGTGCAGATCTTGCTTCACCTCATCCAGCTTTGAACGTCCACACTTCAGTTCCATGGAGTTTAACGTGCATATAAACGTCAAACTTCAGCTCCACAGAGTTTAACTTACACCATAACGTCAAACTTCAGCTCCGTGGAGTTTAATTATACATAACGTCAAACTTCAGCTCCATGGAGTTTAACTTATATTCATAACGTTTAAGTTACAAACGTCAAACTTCCTCCACGGAGTTTAACTACACATAACGTCAACTTCAGCTCCACAGAGTTTAACTTACACATAACATCAAACTTTAGCTCCACGGAGTTTTAACTTACACATAATGTTCAAGTCCACGAGTGGAGTTTTTAAGTTACACATAGCGTCAAACTTCAGCTCCATGGAGGTTTAAGTTACACATAACGTCAAGCTCCATGGACTTTAAGTTACACATAACATCAATTTCAGCTCCATGGAGTTTAAGTTACACATAACATCAAACTTCAGCTCCATGGAGTTTAAGTTACACATAACATCAAACTTCAGCTCCATGGAGTTTAAATTACACAACAATGTCAAAACTTCAGCTCCATGGAGTTAAAGATACACATGACATCAAACTTCAAGCTCCATGGAGTTTAACTACACATAATGTCAAACTTCAGCTCCACTGGAGTTTAACTTACACATAACTCATCAAACTTCAGCTCCATGGAGTTTAAGTTACACATAATGTCAAACTTTAGCTCCACGAGTTTGACTTGCACAAACGTCAGCAAGCGAAAGTTCTCCCCTGGTAAACTGGAGGCTCCGGTCGTGTATCTGGGGATGGCCAGGTCTCTCACCATACAAGGTCTACGACTTGTTGTTTCCACCGCTGGCTGGTCGGGTCTGCCTCATGTCTCTGCTCTGGGATGTGTTTGGGCCCTGGGGTTGGTCACAACGTCACCACACTGGAGAAGAAACCCCCCCCCCCCCCCCCTCCCCAGAACAAATACCGAGAGACGCAGACCCTAACATTGCACCGTCTGCTCCGCCCTTCAACTTTATCATGGCGACCCGCGATGACAACGTTTCTGTCCCGGCTCGTTTAACATGAAGCACACTGAAATACGAAAACAGGAACAGTCTCTTTCGCCCTGAGAATCGCCTACTTCCAAACGGCATCGTTCTTCACGAAGTCCTTGACCAAAAATCTGAGATGTATAGATCGTTCTTATACCATCAAAATAGACTTATATCCAGACAGCAAGCATTGATGTGCGACTTCACGTGCCAATATCAACTCACATCCCCCCCCCTCCCCCCCCCCCCCCCCCCCAAAACAACAGAGAGAGGAAGAGAGAAGATGGAGGAGGAGAGAGAGAGAGAGAGAGAGAGAGAGAGGAGAGCGCCCTGAGTGTGTGTGTGTGTGTGGTGTGTGTGTGGGTGTTGATGTGTAGGTGTGTACTGTTGACATACAATGTCGCACATCGTTATGCACATCAACTCACACAAATGTGCAAACAATGAAACTTTATAACGTAGTCAAGCCATGAGCAGTTCTCTCTTGTCCTATCAAAATATCAAACGAAACAAGTATGTGTGCAACGTTACAAAAGGCACATCTTAAATTAAACTACGTAGAAACTGTCTCTCTCTTCCCTTGTAAGGTATCTAAAAATTAAATCACCTGTAAAATCCACGGCAAACACATGTGTTAAACACAGCGTGAAATAGTTGGTGACTTGATCAAAATAGTCTGGCTGTCTTTGCTTTCTGTATGCCCCCGTCAGTAACAGCACGTCAGACAGTGTTTGTGCCACGATACACAATTACACACGATACACGATATTTTTATGTGTCCTCATAGAATACAAGGAAAATTTGTTCATGGTGCAATCTTCACGATTCACTATTACAACAAAGTATAAACATGTATATCATTAAAACATATTCCAATTCTTTCCACTGTGCTCGGTCATTCCTTGTCAATTCATTAATCCCTCTTGTATCAGGCTACACACACACACGCCACACACACACCACGCACACACACACACACACACACACACACACACACACACACATATATATATATATTATATTATATATATATATATATATGAAATCTTCACAAGCAGGAATTCTCAGTGACACTCACACCGCGCCCTCACAAAACGATGTCAACAGGTATAATTGGCTAAAATGAATACTAAAAACAAGTTGGACATCTGCCACAGGCGACGATTTTTATTTTCGAGTTTTCGTCACAAGGGCTTCATCATTAAAAAAAACACTTCATAACAAAGTTACTTTTATGAAGTTGTTTTATCATGATGAAGGCTTGTGGCGAAAAGCTCGAAAATAAAATCGTCCCTGTGGAAAGATGTCCACGTGTTTTAGTATTCCATTGTATGTGTATGTATGTATGATTATGTATGTATGTATGATGTATGTCATGTATGTTATGTATGTATGTAGTATGTTAACACCTGCATGCAACACGTCCTACCACCCCCCAATATACACACCGCACCAATACAGAATCACACGCACACCCCCCACCAAAACAGAAACATAGACCACACACACATTGTATAAGCATTTCAATAGTGAAACATAACATTCCCTAATAGGCATGTTAGTAGGAATAATAAGAACAAAATTCGAATGCCAGCACAATGATATTCCAAATGTATGATTATTAAAACACCTAAGAAGACAATCAAAGTCAAATAATATGATCTGGATAAAAAAGAGTAAAAAAGAGAGCTTGAAGGGGGGTGGGCCATCAAATTTACACACACACACACACACACACACACACACACAACACACACACACACACACACACACAGCCACCTCACCACAAACATGGCAGATAAAAACAAGAATGAAATGAGTACCCCCCTCCCCCCCCCCCCCCCAAAACAAAAAAAAAAAAAAAAAAAAAAAAAAAAAATCAGCAACTTGCAATGATTTCTAACAATCGTAATTAACTCACTGTAAAACAAGAACTTAAATACTTAACAGGGGGTAGGCGAGGGTGGGGGGAACATACACACCTACGCACGCCACACACACACACAGACACACACACACACACACACACACACACACACACACACAACACACTAACATGCACACAACACAACACACATGCAACACACACACACACGCAAGCGCGCCACAGGGTCAGTATTTAAACCGAAAAGAGTAAAGTAGGAACAATTTGAGATAAAAAGTACTCCATGTCGTACCGGTCAGTCCTATCCACCATCCTTCATTAATCCACACTGCATCATCCAAAACCATAATTCTCCACATTTCGCCCCCCATGTCCATCATTCTCCCTGTGTTTCTCCTTCACATCATGCATTCATACTTCAGCATCCTCAAGGACTTGTCAACGCGCATTCTCGCTTTCTCTGGTTGACTCTCTCATTGAAGAGCCATAAGCAGCAATGGCAGGAAGAGAGTCCCTCAGTCGTATATGGTCCGAGCACTGAAGCATCCTCAGGACCCGAGTAATTCTCTCCTGGGCTCCTTGGGATGCCAGCACCTCGTGGATGTGGGTGTGGGTGTTGCGCCTCAGAATCGTGCCAAGCTTCTTAGGGGCCACATCTGGGAACCACGCGCTGAGGGGCAACCAGCTCTTCCCCCAAGATTGGAGGCGTGCCTTGCTGACTACTTTCTCCAGCTTGGCCAATTCTGTCGTCCTTTGCACTACTGTGGTAAAACAGGTTGGTTGAAGGCCAATACACTTTGAATGGCCGACTGGTAGTACAAACGGAGATCTTGGGGCTGACACGGAACTTGTCGCGTTTTTCTCAGGAAGAAAAGTCTCTTGGCTTGCCTTCTTGCACACCGCATCTGCATTGGGAGACCAGAAGCGGCCGGTCCTCAGCAGTGTCGGGCTTTTGGCAGGCCACAGATCTTCAATCTTCATGTCCTGAAAGCCACAGAGACTGGACTGTCCATCCTCATAGTAGTTGTACATACCACTGACGTCTGCTCATACACATCCCCGTCACTCATCAGCGTGGTTGAGGCTGCCTTTTTAGTCTGTGCCCTCGTCTTCTCTTCTTGTGGGCATGAATTCCAGCTGTCTTGGCTGCAGTCTCCACCAGTGTCCAGAAAAGACCTCTCAGCATCCATTGTCGTGGGGCATTCCGGGATGCGCAGAGACCTGACTGTCGTCTCGTAGAGTACACAATACCACCAAGAGGCTTGGACACGTCATCTGGAATAGCTCATGTCTCTGATCATGGACATGGGTTTCCACACGTCTGTGGGTCCGTATCAGCCTTTGGAATTGCTTATTTTGTGGAAAATACTCGTCGTCGTGTTTTTTTATTTTCGCGTTTGTGCACCGTTAGTGTCAGGTGGGAGCATGATACTGACGATATGTATGTTGACGGCTCCAGTACATGTTTTCACCGTAGCAAAGAGTTTTAGCTTCTTAGAGATTATATACAATATCTATCCTTCTCTTCATGTTCCTGGCCTTGTTTAACGGCGGTCGAGGAACAGCGTCAAAATGACGCCAGTGTTTTTTTCTAATTTACTTTTATGAGTATTTATGGCCATGATAACCAGTTTATATCCACATCCTCAGTGGTTCCCCATCAATCAGCATCCTTCAAAATGACCAAACAGTTTTTCAAGATCCACACTCTCTCCCCTATTCTTCCTTGGGCTCGCAGCTGTCCGCCAACGTCCCAGACACACCCTCTTGAATCTGCAGCGACTCTGTGTGCACCTCATCTCAGCCCTCTGGTTTCAACGCCAGTCGGTTCTCACAGAGGTTTTAACACTTTTCGATGGACCGATCTAGTACCACGTCCCTGCTTCTCATGCAGGGTTGCCTATTCAGATTATACCACAAACCTCCCCACTGTCAGAAATATAGCAGGCAGTTGCACTCCACCACCCCCACCCCTCCCTCCGCTCCAGGTCTTCTTTCTTGACCAGTCTCTGATACACGAATAGCACTTCGATATAAAACGATTCCACCAAGACTTTCTTGATGATTTTGATGATTTGCTGTTCACTTGCTGAGAACTTGCTTCAACTCGTCTCCAGGCACGCTTCCATGATGAAAGAAGGGAGAGCACTGGATGACGGATCAAATCCTGATGTCTCGTTTTTTCTGTTGTGGCAATTGTCGGTGGGCCAGCCAATCCATTCTCGCTCTTTCATTCTGGTCGGTCATTTGGTCTTGTTGTACAATGAAACACAGCACATCAACTCCACAGTTACAATGGTCATGTCTTGTATCCACTCTGGGTTGTGACGATAACTCCCACTTTTTTTTTTGATAGATGAAACTTCTATATCAGGGTAAAGGCTCGGTAAAAAGCCCAATTCGTATTGGTCTGTCAGCCCCCACACTCAGCCAGTGGTGTTATGGGCCATCACTGTGGTCAGATTGATCACAAAGGTTGCGTGAGCAGGAGCACACGCTGTGAGGAAGTTGTTTCTGGGAAAAGACACCACTGAATGTTTCTTCCGGCACAGACAGTCTTATGTTTTGACAAGAGGCCATCTGTTCCACTGCCCATGGTCAGCCTCTCATGACTTGACCATCACGTGCCTACCTCCATCCGCTAGTCCAGTTTTTCTCCCTACACTTAAAAATCCATACTTTCACAGTTTTGTCGTCTTCTTTTCGTAGCAAGCCTCAGCCCACCGTATGGATCACTGTATGGAGTCGCGGTAGACTTTCAAATACACTGAAAAACATCGGAGTATCTGAATCGAATTCAGTTAGAGCCTTTCATTCAAGCAGGCCAGTTCAAACAAGGATAGGAAACTGTTAGAGCCCCTTCACTCAGGATTACTACCCCCCCCCCCCCCCCCCCCCCCCCCCCCGCCCCCTCTCCCCCCCCCCCCCCCCCCCCCCCCCCCAGGTCAGTCCAACTCCTATTTTTTATTTCATATATTAATGTTGATCTATCAAACAGGTCATCAAAGGATACACTGTGTATTCAATATCAGGGACGACATTTGCTATGGGGTGAAAGTATCCATAAGACGGAAAACTCCTGCAAACGGCTTCTAAATGACGAAGAAATTATAATCGGTGCGCACTTTGATAAATCCCACATTTATAACTGGTCGCTTGAAAAGACCAGCATAATCTTTTTTATCATGTAAGATCTTGAAAACTCCCTCGCTTGACCATTGATGATTTCAGTGATAATTACACTCACAATCACCAAATTTAGAACATATTTAGTACGTTTAGCGTTTCTCATTTCCTTTTTTCCGTCCCTCTAGCCAAACTTCTCCCTCATCTTTCTCTCTCTCTCCTCTCTCCGTCTCTCCTCACCCTCACTCTCTCCTCTCGCTCTCTCTCTCTCTCTCACACACACACACACACACACACCACACACACACACAACACAACACACACACACACCCCTTCCCTAACACAAAGTATACACCACACTGTCCCTGATACATTCGTCTGATATCCAACGGGCGCAATAAGATATGTGCGAAAGCGAAACACAACGTGTTTCACACTCCCCCAAGTACACTGACCACTGTTCAGTCAAGGATAAGCAAATCAACCATGTCCCGAAAGTTTTGGCTATGATTCCATAGGGCCGGATGTAAAAAAGCCATTTTTGTGCTTATTCCGCTTTTTCCCTCATAAAAAAGATTCGTTCGTTCGTTCGGTTGCTCTTCGTTCTCTCTGAGCTTTCTGCTCCAGGCTGACCATTGTCCGAAGCTGCGAAAAGTCCATTCTTCTATATTCTTTGACAATGCCAGTGACTGGACTACCAGCGACTGGGGGGGGTGGAGGCATCTCTTGAAACGCCCTGCTGACGGAAACCGGTGTTCGTCGCTGGAAAATTGCAAGGCCAGCGCAACAACAGTCGTCGATCCTGTCCGGCCCTGTGACAACACAATGGCGGAGCCTGAATTGAACCGAGCAACACGAGTTTTCAATACTATATTGAAACCGCCCAGCCAGTGCGACGATGACCAGGCAAAGTAAAGCAGCAAAATAGAACGGCTTGGAACAGGCTGGTGTTGAAATCGGAAAAACATTTATGAAACGAATGAACTGGCTCCTTTTTCGACACGGAATTTCGAAGATTATAGTACACAGGCAGTCCATACGTGATGTTTACGAACACCAAATCAAGCTACACACCCGCTGGAGCAGCGAACCCGACCACACCGATGTTCAAGACAATCTCCCGACGCTGTGATGGTGGTCGGTCGGAATGCGACAAATCGAAAAAAAAAAAAAAAAAAAAAAAAAAAAAAAAAAAAATTTCACGTTCATCAGGAAATCCAGCACTCTGTCATCGACACAGGCCTTGACCACTCTGTAGACAGAACAGTGGCAGGATTTGACCGAGAGTAGTAAAAGACACATGTCGCAACTTTGACTGATCGACCAGATACAAAAGGCGGTTGCGAGATAAGAACAGGAACACAGCATTCAGAAGATGTGTGCTTGAAAAGTCAGATGAGGTGTGGGTGTGTTGCTCTGTGAATCGGATGACATTATTTGAGATATTCCAGCGATCCGAGTTTGGAGACGGCGTGTGTGTTCTGGTACATCAAGCAGGAACACAGGAAAGTCCCTTCGGAAAAGAACGTTGTGAAATCAGCCCACCTGCGTGAAGGAAGAGGACGTGCCAGCAACACACATCAATCACGCCAGAGATTCAAGCACGTGCTCTACGGCGGTTGCACGCTCTCCGCGGCCTGGTCCAATTCTTACCTTGGGTGACTGTCTCCTGTGAACGGATTGTGCACACATATCAGGGACAGTTTTGTTATTCACGACTTATTTTTGCCATCTAATTTGAAAAACAACAACAACATTGCTATGGTTTTCCATGTCCCAATGAGATCGTGTTCGCTTTTGGTCAATTGCACATCGCGCCGACTTGATAAAGGGTTTTGTATAGTCTAACATCAATAAATCTCGTATCGTTCTCTCTCTCTCTCTCCCGTCACTCCTCTCTCTTCCTCCTCGCTTCCTCCTCTCCGTCCATCTTCCTCTCTCTGTGGTGTGTGTGTGTGTGTGTGGTGTGTGTGTGTGTGTGTGTGTTTGTGTGTGTGTTTTGTGTTTGTGTGTGTGTGGTGGTGTGTTTGTGTGTTGTGTGGTGGTGGTGTTATGTGTTTGTGTGTGTGTGGTGGTGTTGTGTGTGTTGTGTGTCCTTGTGTGTGTGTGGTGTTTGTTGTGTGGTGTTTTGTGTGTGTGTGTTTGTGTGTGGGTGTTGTGTGAGAGAGAGAGAGATAGAGAGAGGAGAGAGAGTATAGAGAGAGAAATGGTTTAAATTCATTTTCGCCACAGCCCCTACTGACAGCACGTGGTGGGGTGGGATGTGGGGATGTGGGGTGGGGCTGGTTTCTACATACAATGGAACAGTACAACTAAAACAGTAACATTATCAACCATAGATAGTAACAGATGTTCCGTGTTCATCTTTTGACCATAGAGCACAGACAAACAGATAATTCAATATTAACATTCAGATCCTTTAACTGCGGTCGCAATGCCCTTTAAAAGCCCTCTTAGATGGTACATGCTCGATTCTTCAGTATATTTTTTGGTTACAGTTTGCCATCAGGAAAGGCCACATTGAACCATGACCCAGGATTTGCCATAAAATTTTCGTGTAATGTTAGTTTTTACCTGAAGGTAACGAGATCCTCTGGGCCCAACAAAACGAAATATGTTATCTTCATCTTCTTTTGCATCTTCTGCACAAGTAGTTGATACCTGGATTTGTTAGTCCCGATATATAACCACGTCCTGTTTGATCCGAAGTCTGAATTTGTGTTTCCATTACCGATTTTTCGACCATATATCGACATCAGTTACAAGAAAACGTTATCACAGCTTCCTATATGTATGTGAATGTTCGACACACAGAAAACCGGTCACTTTCTTGGATTATTGTTTCCGGTTTCAGTTTTTGTCCATCAGTCAATACATGGACGTCTTCCAACCCCGTATTATTTAACCCTTACCATTCCAGATATAATGTTTTCTCGAAGTCCATTGAATACCCATGTATAGTCTACATTTGATTCGATTGCATATCCTCGTTCGTCGTAAGCTTTCACAGCCAATCAATTGTTCCTTCCATATGTAATATTTTAGCCAATAGCTAATGTGCTGAAACACACGTATTTTACAAAATAGGGTGGCGGTCCTGTCTTTCCGTACACTAAATCATTCGGTGTTTCAAGCTGTACCCGTACAAAAATAAAAAAAATTATCAAGACCATAAGCGGACCTTTTCAACGACTAATGCCTGCTTATTCTAATTTCCATATTTTTCACGCCGTATATCGCAACACAAGTAATAAGGAGCCTGATTATCAAAATAAAAGTGCTTGCAATTGAATTATGCTTAACTAACATGTACAACTTACGGATAATACATAGCAAGGGTCTTTTCTCGACATTTGCAAGGTCTTCGCAAGTATGATACCAAACCTTAGTCCGTGGAGAAATATATATCCAGGTGTAACAGTTTATTTACAGTATTCACTTCCTGTTCCATTTAAAAACCACCTTTCTCTCGGCAGCGAGATAACCGCTTTCCTGAAATCACCCGTTATACTCCTTTCCATGTTGAACCTTGACTGACTTACATGATAACTATTGAACCGTTTTTCAGTCTTTTTAATGGCCAAGGCCAACTGGTGTTTCAGAACGCAGGCATGTCATCTTCTATTAACAAAATAATTCATCAAAAATCTGGAGTCTTGTGTTGCACTCGTGCCTTCCCTTTCTCTGTGTTATTTTCGGAGGCCGCAGCTCATTAATAAAAAACGGAAAAGAATAGGGATGCATGCATCACCCTATTGTACCACCTCTTGTACACGACTTGATATACGTCGACAAAACTATACCCATCACTTAATCTTGCTTTCGTGTTCCTACTACCATACTATCAATTTGTTGTCTTCAGAGCCTCACTAATCCCATTCTTTTGAGTACCAGTTCTACAGTGATGATCTTGATGAGGATCAAAAATCTGTTTCGAGATCAACAAAAGGCAATTATACGATTTACGGTTCTGTGAAAACCTCTTTCTCTATTAACGCTAGGAGTGTGGACTCTGATCAGCAGTTGCATTGCTATTAAAAAAATATCCTCTCTTGAAATAAAACGATCAAATAAGAACACTCGTATTTATTTTCATCAGATTACTTCATTAGTCACATCAATACATCTTCTTCGGTTCTATCTTTTTCAAGACGTTCATGAAATGAGAAAACCAGACATCAAGAGTTATACCATTGATGTGTATGCACCCTTTTTCACAGATATTCTAGGCAATTGGTTCCAAAATTCTCGCTGGTCATTTACCGAATCTACCAGGTTATACAGTGGAGAACTGTTCTTTTCTTTTTCGTTTCTCCCGACACTTTTGTTGTATTATCCTTTGTGGCAAGACCATTTGTTTTTACTATTCTTTCTTTATCGTTAGCGTTCTCCTGTCCCTATCCACACAGTCCTTCTTGCCTTTAATCGAGCTCTAGTGCATTCTTCGTCAAACCATTCACTGCCTTTATTCGCACCATCCATTCTAACACGTCTTTTCATACATTCCAGCTCGTCCATATAATCAATTAAAAGTATCAAGGGCGGTGTTAACATCCATCGTCAATCAGAGCAATAGCCCTTCCAATCAAAGAAGTGTATCTTTGCTATTTATTTGCCCATTAAATAATCAGCATGTTTTATCTTGCCACTTGATGTTTTCAATGAATTGTGCTTCTTTGTTTTTCGTATGTTCTGCCTTTATGTTTGTGACGAAGAACCGATGTTACGGTTTCGAAGGTAAACGATCAGAATCAATGTGTTTTCAGCTACATAAAAGTATACTGAAAGATGAATAAACAGCAAGCAAATCACAAGATGCTATAAACACATCACCGCACATGTTTTTCCAGTTGCTAATATGTATGTGAATGACACTGACAGTCAACGTTACATACAGCGTTTAAATACATAGACCCAGTGATACACATATTGAAGAACAACTTCCCACATCTTCAGAACATCTGTTACTCGTAGTTTAATTGAAAACCACTGACAATTTCATGTACATTCAGACCTTGTGGAATGTTAGGTGTTCTGCTGCTGTAAATCTCCAGAAAGAAGTAAAAACATTTCAAGCAGAGCCGGAAAAGCATCAGCCATAAAGGCCCTTTAGATCAGTACTGCCATTGTAAACATCACACACAAAAGAATAAGAAGGCGAATTCTCCGGTGGTACATAAAGCACAAACATACAAAATATCCCTTTGATAAGCCCAAAAAGCCCCTTACGAATCGGAACATAATGACGTTTTTTTCTCATCATCATATGCACCTCTAGCAAATATGACAAAAGTTCCTTTTTTTGACCAGACACATAACCCCACCCAGAGAGCGTTCCTTGTTTTGCAAAACCAGCAGCAGGCTTACCAACACCGTTAAAGTTTTCTATACACTCTAGATTGAAAAGCCATCCACAATTTTTTTCGACAAAACTGTAAAATCGAAAGAAACTGTATAGCACACAAAATCTACATAAACAGTCTTTGAAAGCAAAACACTAACAATCCAGTGTAAAAACATAATTGATTTTTCCATTCATTCACACCTGGACTGTTTTACATGGTCATGACCTCTCATACAAATCTTGACCTTTCCCTCATTTCCATAAGGATTACAAAGATAATCCAGAAATTACTGCCAGAGGTTTCTGACCAAGAAGTTTCCCACAAGCAGCGAAGAGCTGTTTTTTAGTCATTAAAAGTAAACATTACTTTGTTGGACAAGCGGCCATTAGAAGAGTTGTCAGAACGGGACTGATTTTCATCACAAACCATGTGGCTGTTTCATTGTTATCAAAAGATTCATTTCATCGTTGCCTGTGTTTCTTCACTTGTTCACGTTGTGACTGACGCTACATTACCCTAGTGAAACACTGTCACAAGTCCACCTGCCACCGACCTCTGGGTTACCTGCCAACGCTCGACCTGCGCTGTACTTTTCTCGAACGATTTACACACTGCCGGTGTCAGGCAAACCTGCGTTCACTCTCCTATACGTTCACAATTTCATGGACATTGAATTCTGATCTTTTCCATGGCGCTACCTGGTTGTCTATTTCTATGACAAGGACCGGCGGCCGTTTTTCTCTAAACGATATGTTGGGTTTTTTGTCTGCCTGTATCTATCTAAATGGTATCAATCACCATCATTTTAAGATAGTCAAAAACCATAGATAGCTTTTCATTGGCGTTTTTTTTTTTTTTTTGCAGCCTTCAAATGAAGAATGAGTTTTTGCCCTGATTTCCCTGACCCACTGGGTCGAGTCCTCACCAATGTACACTAACGAGATCCCTGCAACTTGCGTTTGGCCACCCAGTAGTCGCTTTTTGTCCTTGTAGAAGGTACAGCAGGTGATGGGGGAGTCTGGCTTTCTGTTCAGATACCGGTGTCGCCTATCAAATTGCTTGTCACTGGCCACCTCGAGTTTGTCAGTGATGAGATCCCGCAACCAGCCCCTCACAGTCCTGCCTGGTCGCATTTTCCTTTCAATATGAATTATCCCATCCTTCCTCTTTGACCGTTCATTTAAAATCACCAGTCTTCTCACCCAGTCCTCCTCATTTTGTTTCTTTAACTTTTCACCCCCGTTTTCTCGTTTGAGTTCAGACACGTCTTAAAGACGATACATCCTCACGCAGACCTGCCACACGTACCTTTCAGTTCTTTCATATTCTCTGTCATTCCATCAAAATCAGTTTTTTAATCATTGAACTTACTGGTCAGATCACGCATACATGACATCAATCTTTCCAGAGCTCAGCACTGGCCCGCCTAGGGGAAGCGGTTGGATGGGCAGCTGATGTCTCCCTGTCTTCAGCCTAGCGTGTCGCAGTGTCCGCCTTAGATCCTGATTCAGTTCAGAACCACCCCGTCTTTGCAATACTAGTCCGTGGAAAAGCAGAGAGAGGAGCAAAACCTGTTGCAACACCCGTCCTGACACATCCGAATTTTCAATGTCGCAAAGAGCAATGCTGCCTTTCAGACAGCGCATAGCTACATGAAGGAATATAAAACACACGCACACAAAACTCCCCCACACTGTCTGAAATAGCAAAAGCAATGTGGTTTGGCTTGATATTGAGAGAGAGAGAGAGAGAGCGAGAGAGAGAGAGAGAAGAAACGCAAGTGCGTCAAAAAGCAGGTGCGCAAAGCTGGCAGGATGTATATTCTAAACTCTCTCTCTCTCACACACACACACACACACACACACACACAATGTGGAGCGAAGAGAGAGAGTACATTATAAATGTGTGCAGACTGCTTCATCTGAGCTGCTAGCGTCGCCCACGCGGTCTTCAGGTAGGTTATTAAATGAACACTGAACGGCGCGCTGCCTGAGAGCTTCACTCAGTAAGAGGCCACAGACAAGGTGATCGTGAAGAGGTGATCGCTGTATTAATTCATGACCTAAGGCGAAAACTTAGGCTGAAAGATAGATGAAACAAAACACGAGCATGTGAAGAATTGAAATAAGACTGACGAAACAGAGGATTGTTCTGTGTTTGTCGATGAGACTGAGAAGCGTTCCTCCATCAGGTTCAAAGACCAAGACCAGGTGAGTGGGCAGTCGTGCTGGAGGACAGTGGACACAGGGAAACACCCAATAGTCCAAGACGGTGACGGGGAAAAGTACTACAAGCATAGAATTTTAAGGTGCTGTTTTTATTTTTCTTTCCAATACCCAGAGAAACGAGTTCTGAAAGTGAGTTGGTTTTAAAGAATGCACTGTGTATGCGCGCACGCACGCGAGTGTTTTTTCCTAGTAAATGATACATCAGCAGGCTTTTGGAGATGAACATGATGAGCCATGGACTGTGTTCCCTACAGACTGTAATATCGGCCCCAAAATCTAAATTAAAACTTATTGTATTTTCACCCATAAATAATTAACAAGCAAATGGGAACTGATAACCACCCACACAACACAACACACACCACACACACACACACACACAACACACACACACACACACACACACACATAATACATGTTTGTGTGGTATTTTGCATTTATGACATATGCATTTTAAAAGACATTGATCGCAGTTCGTGTGTTTATTGTGTTTTTAATGTAATCAGAACTTTGTTACTTTCATTGTTAGACACGTAGTTTTTATATGGCAGTGATCTTATGATATTGTAATGAATGTCATTGTTGTTTCGGTTGGAAATAATGTACCTATTCTTGTTGTTACAAATGAATTGAAATCTTTCATTGCCATAGATCAAACTGCCAAACTGCTGTCTGTTCCATCGCTGATGGCGGCGGCAGAACGCCATACGAGTCTGGCGATGACGTTGTGTGAGAGGCGGAAGCACAGCAGCTGCCCTTGAGTGGACGTCAGCTTCATACAAGCGACGTCGTACGGTCTGAGAGCTGATGAGCACGTTATTTGCTGTCCGCATACCGATCGTGTCGCCGAGTCGTTGCTCTTGGGCGTCCAGAGCGGGGGCGTTCTTCAGCACTTCCAGTGGCTTGAAAGCGTTGGTTGAGGCGCTGGATGACAGAGTGGCTCACTCCCAGTCGTCTGGCCACTTCCCGACCGGAAACGCCGTCCTGGAGCCATCCCAGTGCCCGCCCGCGATCGAGTGTTGAAAGTCGTTGTCTTGGTGGCATGCTTATTGAGAGCCCAGGTTGTCGCCCTTAAAAAAACACATTTGCGTTGAACTTTTGCTGAGCAGTGTTTACCACAACCATGACTTGCACGTACACTGTGCCAGAAATCTGCAGCAGCTCTGCTTCTTCAGCAAGAAGCAACCAAATTTCTGTCAATTTCTCGTGAATTTGTAACATTTTGAGCGCCCCTGACAACAGTGTTGCTGGCTTGCAATGGGTGTAAAGCAGGTTTGGGCACGTGCAGCAGCAACTGAAGTTGCAGTGTCGCTCAGGTTGCGCCTTTCTCTCCATTGTTGCCTTGGTGTAAAATAACAACATAACATGCGCGCCACACACACACACACACACACACACACACCACACACACACAACCCACACCACACGCACACACACAACACACAACATACACACACCACACCCATTCAGGACACGCACACACATACATTTGTATATGTGTACCTATCTACCAAAGTATCTGTTCCGTCTGTCTATCTGCCTGCCTATCTAACTATCCACATAGATTTAATCACTGTTTAATGTGTAGTTTTGAGAACTTGAACACTTGGTGATGGTGATGGTCTGAACGATTTGCACAACTGGATGATGTGGGGTGGAAAGAGTGATTGGGCAGCTGTAGATGGTGTCGTGTGTAGATGAGAGATGATCGTGGCAAAACCGATAGCATGCAGCTTTTGTGACCCAAGACGTTTGAAAAACGTGTGTCCTCAATGACAGGGAAGGACAGAGACTACTACTACTACTAATAATAATAATAAATCACTTATTTAGCGCGTATTCTTGGCTAGAGACCAAGCTCTAAGCGCTTTTACAATCCACACTCGTGTTACACAACGGGCTGCCTACCTTGGGGTAGTGCCGACTGAAGAAGAGCTGCCGGCTGGCGCTTCTTCAGTCGTTTTCCCGTGGCATCCGGTCCGTATCGTTCAATATTGTCCACTCAGTTTCCTTACTTCCTTCATTCTTTCCATTTCTCACGCAGAGGCATGCTGCTGTGTGTAACATGTCCGTCCCTGCCACGGCCAAACTGGCCCTACTCTTCCGAAAGTTGGTGATGGATTTTTTTACGTGTGTGCACAGGGATGTTATGCGTGCGTTCACACACGGAACTTCTGTTTTTATAGTCTCATTCGACTGGACTGTATAGGAAAATGGAGTCAGAATCAATTTTAACTCCTGAGGGGAAAAATTCCCCCTTTGTAACCGAAACGGGCCCGGCGGAGATTCGAACCCGCAACCACAGGATCACGAGTCCGGCGTTCTACCAACTGAGTATTCCAGCTCCCAACTACTGCGTATCACGCCATGGTGGCCTGCAAAACGGGGAAGACAGACTCACACTTCCAGCTTACACTGCACCCTAGCATCTGCTTGCATGTTTGGATGACAATGGTCTAGACAACCCCCCATGCCCCACTGCTCTCACCGAAGGGATTGAGGGACAGTCTTTCCGTCCCGTTGCTTCACCTGCACTAGAAATAAGATAGGTCTCCATGTTCACAAGCCACACACGACTGCAGGCAAAAAAACGCGTAATCAGCAGCGAGCTCCATTTGGCCGCGGCTATACTAATGACCACTAATCAATGCTGTCTATCATTGGAGATCAGTAGTAAGGACCACTAATCAGTATTTAAGGTCACTGGGTCAGCAGTGATGACCACTAATCAGTATTTATATGTTGGGTCAGCAGTGATGGACCACGAATCAGTGTTTATATAACTGGGTCAACAGTGATGACCACTAAGCATTTGTGTTTATATTCATTGGATCAGCAGGATGAACCACAATCGTCATGCACATCATGGGGTAATCATTTGCTGCTGACCTTTGACCATTACTGAGTGGATCCACCTTAGGCATCCTTGGGGCCAAAAATGAGGTTTCTCTTTGACAACCCCTTTGCAACTGGGGTGATATTGTCGCCAGGTACTGTTGACACTCTTTACACTTACTGTGACGTGTGACCAGGTCCTGTTAACACCCCTTTACATGGGTGATGTGAGTACAGGTCCTGATTTGACACTCCTTTACAACGGTGACGTGTCACCAGGTCCCTGTTTGACACCCCTTTACAACGGGTGAAGTGTCACCAGGTCCTGTTGACACTTCCTTTACACGGGTGACGTGTCACCAGGCTCTGTTGACACCCCTTTTTACAACGTAACGTGTCGCACCCGGTCCTGTTGACACCCTTTACAACGGATGATGTCCGTTTGACACCCCCTTTACACGGATTTGATGTCCTTTGACACCCCTTTTACACACTGATGATGTGTCACACCAATGTCCTGTTGCACCACCCCTTTACAACAACTGTGATGTGTGTCGCCAGGTCCGTGTGGACACCGCTTTCTACAACGGTTGAATGTGTCGCCCGAGTCCTGGTATGACAAACCCTTTACAGACGGTGATGTTTCCGCCCTGTCCTGTTGACCAACCGTTACACACGGCTGATATTTCACCAGGTTTCCTGTTGACACCTCTTTACAACGGGTGACGTGTCCACCAGGTCCCTGTTTTTACAAAACCCACCTTTACAACACGGGTGAAAAACTGGTCGTCGGCGCGGTCGGTCGTCGGCCGTCCCGGGGCGT
>JADBJO010021662.1:0-29190 GCA_016801955.1 Conus betulinus
TGACCCTCTGCAGATGGAATACACACAGAAGGTTTCGTCGCTGCCAGTAGAGCAGTCTTTCCGGAAATCACACAGCAGACTGTACGGCAGGAACTGTCCAGACAGCCCACAGTAAAAATACGGCTGTGTCCGTCCTTCAGGCGTCTGGCAGTCTGCACTGTACCACAGCCAAGTGCTTTCCAACTCCCCACAACGGCTTTCCACGTCACAGGCAAACATCTCGTGTGTCACGTGCTGCAACGGACACTTGAAAAGAGGGACACGTGATGTGTTCGTACTGGCGGGAACTGGGAGCATGACAGGTTTACGGATGTGGTGGTGATCTGGAGGGATCTCACACAGGAAGGACTGAGGACTGAATGGTAGTGAACACGGGATAGCTTCGGCCTGATAGGGTGATAGGTTTGTGTACCTGCGTCGACGCAGTCGTCCACAGCCATTGCCATGATATGGAAAGTCTAAATGCAAATAGTAGGCAACAGAGCCAGTTTCCCACTGCCATGCACTTGTGTACCTAAAATTACAGATGGAAGATAAACAGTGAAAGTAACATTAAAATCACAGAAAAATACTGTTTATTTTTCTTCGAAAAATATTAGATCGAAATGCTCCCTTTTTTTCAATCAGTAATTTCTCTTAACTGTCAGGCACAATTTCAAAATGTACATCCGTATAGCCTTCATGTTTGTCGATTTTCTACAACATAAGTTAAACCAAAAGATTTGAAGTTAAGAAATATACAGTTAAAAGTCAGCATAACTTTTCATTTCATGCAATTCTGTGGGTTTTTTTTTTCTGCCAAGTTTATGATAATACATTTAACCATCTGCAGACCTGTCTTTATTGTAAATCATGTTAATGTTTTATTTCACAGGGAGTACAGAGTGTTAGTGTTTATGAAAATATGATCATCATTTAAGTGTTTCCGTCGTAACAGAATAAGTTAACTTTCCCTGAGTATTTCAGCATGTCATGCCAGCCACTGTCTGAGTGAACGGAAGTCTGTAGTGTGTGTTTGTTACTTCCCCATAGAGATCAATTTGATGGTTACAATATTACGTGAATGGGTGTACGAGAGAAAAAACAGGAAACATAGCGTCATTCTTTTTTTTTTTTTTTTTTTTTGTTCTATTTCATTAATTGTTTTAATTTTCTTTAATCATTTTAACCACACATGCATTTGTTAAATAGCATATTTTTTGCATTACTGGTAAACCTGGGCACTTGCCAAACTCCCCCTTCTGATATCTAACAACAAACCCTGAAGGTGAACAATGGAGGTCATTTTTTGGCAAGAGGTATGCACTCAAAGCACTCGTTACACTGTGCATTGTAACATTGTGTACTCCTTTGGAAGAAGTTGGAGCAAGAAAATTGGCTGTATGTAGATGGTCAGCTGCTCAATCTTCTGTCCAATGTTCATGGGCAGTCTTACCAACTTCTTAACGTAACGTTCACACACACTCTGAATTTCTGTAGTCATAATTCCTAAATGAAATCTGCGATGGTGTAGCTCAGCCCCTTTGCACCAAATCCCTTCCTGATACTGTGAACTTTGAGTGATCTACTGGGCAGTATCAGGGCATCTTTGAGGTTGGTATGGCAAAACGTTTTGTGATCAGTATTCTGGTCAGAACCGGCTACGAAACTTGTGTCCACCACCTTGGGACCACCAACACTCGTGTGCTCTGGTGTGCTAACCTTTTGAAAGACGCGGAGAATGACATCAAAAGACGGAAACACACGTACAACTAGTTGAATGTCCACAAAAGGAAAACAATGTTCACTGCATAAATCTTAGGTTCAGGTCTGTGACAAACAAAACATACCAATTGTCTTATCGGTTTTAGAGACCAATAAATGCAGTGAGGGGTTGGCTCGTAACCGAACCAATACTTTTGTGGCAAATCAGAAATGAGCTGCAATTTTGCATCCAGGTTCATTTTCCTAGATTTTTCGTCTACTGTGGTGTTTTCTATCCCTAGCAGGTATGCTGCTGGAAGCCATATCTTTGTAGTAATACATTTCTGCCAAAAGATAAACCTGATAATGTAAGATGGGGCAGAATGGCCGTTACCAAAATGGTCTCTTCACGCAACAGCTGTGATGTTGTCTGCTCATTGCACACTTCTCTTCCTGTACTTCTGTTTTCACCGCACTGCAAAGTAAACAGGACTGGTTCAAATTCAAGATAACTTATACAAAAATCCGTTTTAGCTGGGAGTTAGGCACCACCACTGAATCTATGAAAGAGCACCACCAGCCAGTTTTGCTTGCATCCAGTGTGATGGAGACCTCAGAATCGCTGTCATGAACAGAATTGGCGGCACAGTCGATTCTGCAAATATTTCACAATAGTTCCTTTTTATTTTGCTAGACAAGAAGGCGCGTGAGACAAAACCTTCTCTGTCAAATTTAAATGCTGTTTTCTTGTGCACTTCTAGATAGTGATAATCCAGCGTCCATTACTTGACAGGTGGAAAACTGACTACCCTTATCCACACCGTTTTGAAGCAACATCTGTGATTGCCAAATGTGTATTTTTCATAGCACACTGGATACAGCGTGCTTTGAACATCTCTTTCTGCTCTTTTGTCAGTGTATCTGACATATTTCGTGAGTCAGTAATGATCCAAGAATGTGAATAAGCCGGAGGGGGGTGGGGGGGGGGGGGGATGGTAAGCGGACATCCCTTGGTGTATTACGAACCCAAATGATTGGCACAATTTTACTGTTTTCAATGATGTTGCACAAGCAATCAGTCTCAGTCCCTCAGTCAACAGAGAGTCTAGAAAAGAGGAAAAACAACATGATTTTTTTCTCCCTCTCAACTGAATAAAGACAGATTTTAACAGTTTGTGAATTTTCTTTGTGCCATACCTATCCCATTTGGCAAGCAATTAAATTCTAACAACAGGCCTTTCTAGCTGAATCTCAGCAGCTTTCTATGACTTTACCACAAGGGAGCAGAGTAGTTGGCATAGTTCAGACCTGTTGATGTTATGAAGCAGTCTTTTGTTATTACATCTTGAAACGATTTCGAGGTGACTTATCTGTTTAATAGCTTCAGGTCATATTGTGTGTTCCATTATTCCCAGGGCGGGGTGAAAATAAGGTGTGAGGGAGTTGAGTAGGAATGGGAGAGAGGGTCTTCCGAACTGACCTTCTTCAAACACACGCTCACAAATAACATCTTTCTGATGGAAGGTTTCAAATTTTATCATCAGTAGCCAGTCAGGCCTGGCTGAGATTGAAACCTGCGTGGTCATGAGCAGTTCAATCGTTTTCTGCCCTGGTGATCAGCTGAAGAATATCAAGGTCAGAGGTAAAAGATTTTCATTGACCAAGAATGCAATGCAATTTGCCAGCAACGTACAGCTTTGCTTCTCTTTCTAGTTCTTCAAGTGATTTCGGGAGTGATGTGTAACATTGATTCACCTGATCATGCATGTGTGACTGAGACTGGCAATTCAGGCTGGTTGCTTGTTAATCTGCCTCTTATTAGTACCAAAACGTTTCTTGTTCCTGAGTGTCTGATCCACAGGTTCCTTCTGTCTAAAAAAGGAGGAATCTACCTGAAAAAGGGACTGCTCAGAAAACCGTTTTGGATGCCTGTCATTGTAATGCCTGGTCCCACTCTGAAAACAAAGCTACCATTTTGCACAACCCCGGTTTTCCAATGCTGGTTGTGACTTTTCTTCATTGACATGTTGACAGTCAGAGGATATCATTTCTTAATCTCACAAACCGAAATGTCTGTCTGAGGCCAAAACAAAAATAGCAAAGCTTTCAGCTGCTATGGCACAGTGATTAGTCCATGGATTGAGGTTGGGAAGTCGTGGGTTTAGTTCGTATCAGATTTATTTTAATTTGATTTCAAGTTTGCTTTTAAAAACAACAACAACAACAACAACTCAGAGTTGAGTTTGACATGAAGTCAGAAGACTGCAATCCACCTAAATTTTGATTTCCTTTCCACGTTTATGCAACTTTTATTCCCCATCAAGATCACCGGTATCAGCGACTTTATTTGGACGAACTGGGTAGTACCCTCTGGAAGTGGATGCTCACACATGCTGGCTCCACTATCAAGCAATGATTTTCTTCCATAGAGGCATTAGTAGGTGATGTCCTGCATATATCTGATTGAAACAGGCATCAATGATAACCACCCAAGTGACTTGATAGGAATGTAGTGTCTCCTATGGCAGATTGCCTCATGGTGACTTGATAGACTGCTCCCTAGGAATTACTGGTGCCAGGGCTATGATGGGATAAGCCGGAGCGTGAGCGTGAATGGGGAGGTGGAATGAACAGTTTGGGTGTTGATGCGTAGAAAATGAAAGAGAAATAAGTAAATCTTCAATGCTTTTTTT
Source organism: Conus betulinus (assembly GCA_016801955.1). Lineage (NCBI taxonomy): Eukaryota > Metazoa > Mollusca > Gastropoda > Neogastropoda > Conidae > Conus > Conus betulinus. Next base: position 4,377 of record JADBJO010021662.1, read on the forward strand.
TTTCAGTGTAAGCTGACCCATGTGCAGACTGAGTGGCCATCAGATTTGAGAAGTCCCGGTAGTGCCAGCAACCTCCTGCTGTGCACTTTTCGCCTTTTCGGCGCCTAGTGAGCTTGGAAAAAAACCCGATGTTTTGTTGAGAGAGTGCCTAATATTATAATTTTAAAAAAAAAGTACAGAAACTGGATAAGATACAATCGCCCGACCATATTCGAAGCCTGCAATTAATAATAAAATAATAAATTCCACACAGAATCTGGATGTACTCTTTCCATAATACTAAAATCTCTCTCTCTCTCTCTCTCTCTCTCTCTCTCTCTCTCTCTCTCTCTCAGCGAGCACCCAACTCTTCTCGATAGTCACCACGCGCAAACAGTCTTATTTTACACTGGTTCCATATCTGCATCTTTCGTAATTTCCCTTGACGGGAAATAGATGAGAAATAATCACAGTCTGAATTTTTCTTAATCTGAAGAATTTATTGGTTTGAACTTTGTGCTGAAAAATGCAGCAAAAACTTTATGTAAACAAAACATGGTCGATACTTCAAAGTCAAGTGGTGAAAGTGACATCACTGTTCACGGGAGTCCACCAGGGCCCAAGGGTCATTACCATGATGACCACTGCACTAGTTGTCTCCACCTCTAACGGTCGTTGGCAGGTGTCTGGACTGAGGCAACCTCCCTTTCTGGACCACTCAGCCATGTTGTCTGTCCATCTCTTTTTCTCTCTGTCCAGCCCTGTCTGCCTTTACACTGTTCTTGGAGGATGGTGTTGTGAGTCTGGTCTCGTCAAATGTCAATACCCCTTCGGCTTCCGATTGTTCAATGTGACCAGTAAATCTTCACACAGATTTGCCTGGTCTTGTCAAATGTCCAAACCCCACCAGATTTCTGTTCCTCTGTGTGTTCAACACAAGTCTTCACACTGACTCACATGGCGTCCGATGATTCTGTGCAATTTGTCGTTGAGTACTCGTTTAATGCATCTCATCTACACTTTTTTTTCAGTCCTGCTGTCAGGTTCCGTGATTCGTACGTGCAAGAAAGGCGAATAGCACAAATGCATGCAAAACTTTCCAATACAATTTGAGAGCAGTGTTGTTTTTACACCAGACTGGGCTTCGTTTTGCCAGTGTTGCTGATCATGTAGCATGTGACGATAAGTCTTTGATCCAGCTCACTGATCAGTTTGCACCATGGTCTTTCAGCTGATGTATATTGTCCATTGCTCGTCCGCTGACTGTATTCTTTTTTTGTCTCAGATGGCATCATCCCCTTCGTCTTTAGTCTTTGTTCCTGTGCTGATTTCCAAGCTGCGTTAGGGCAGTTCACCAGGCTGGTCCTTCCCCCTGCCTTTCCACTCAGCCCGTCCTTGCCACCGTAGAACCTTCAGTTTCTAATCATCATCCAACTTTGACCGTGCTAGCGTGGTTTCCAGAGCATCTGTCATTATATGCTCGTTAGCCTTGGCGGATTTCTGCTGAATCAATGAACCAGTCTCCAAATGTGCAACGAAGAACTTTTGCACTGGTACTTGTGGGTAATGAATGTAGTTTATATTCAAATCCTTTAAGTTGTGTGGTTTTTATACAAACTTAACCTGTTTAGATGTGTTGGTAGGACAGCGAGAACAAAATGTAATTTCTGGACCTCTGAGAGTAATTTGTTTGTATCCATGTGAGCCTGGCTATGTAATCCACTAGTACGCTTTACCAAATGGATCATAGGCCTGGATGAACAGATTTCGTTGGCTGGTGCTCCTTGGGTCTGGAAGTGAACAACTGAATAAAAAGAAAAAAAAGCTTGTTCATATCTTTCCCTTTTTCTTCCTTGCCTTTTTGTAATTTTCATGCCCTGCAAATAAAAAAAAAAAAAAAAAAAAAATCATAAATCCACTTGTGTCTGTGTGCACACTGTCAGGCCCATCCCTGTTTTGTTACCAAATGTCAAATACAGGCTTGACAATCGTCAAATTGAAGTCTGAGGGGAACAAAACGGAACATAAGCAATGCTGTATGCGGGCTCAAACGCGAATGTTGCTGTAGGATATATGTGTTTTATGCAAATGATGAACGTGATTAGTTCTGTCTATGGAGGTACGAGAATTTGCTGAAATGCATGGCGTCAAAATACGTCTGAACCGACATTTTGACTTAAATAGAAAAGGGAAGTCACAAATGAAGTTTTCCTTGTCAACAGACTAATAAGTCCCGACAAGTGAAGATTTGAATTCGTTTAAAATAACATAACAACGAGAGTGTTAGTGTGATCATTCTATTGTAATTGTGTGTGTGTGTAAAATTGCTGAAAAGTGTTTCCTTTGCTCTAGGAGAAACAAACACACAACAAATATCTCGAAAAGCATTTAGTAAACAAAACTTTGAGTGAATTCCCCAGTAAGTCATTTGCTAAATGCGGAAATTCAAATATTTTTTCAATTGAAATATAGTACTGCTTAACTGTAATACAACTGCGAGTAAATCTCAAGCATTTCCAGTTCAGTGATGCTGCTCACCAAGTGTTTTGAAAGTATGAATGCATAGCCAATAGTTGCAAGTAAGATTTGTATGCTTTATCGAATATCATTGGAATAGTACTGGACCAAATGAGGATATACAGCCTATACAAAGTATAGACTTATTACAAAATCAAATCATGAAATGTATTTCTGGTGTAAAGAGGGTAGAGGGTAAACTAAAATCAATTGTCTCATTTCTTCTGGACAAATTACATGCACACGAGAATGCAATCACTAACTCAAATAAAGAAAAAATGTTGTGTAAAAATGTGAAAATAATATAACGGTTAGACAGTTGCACAGTAGAAAAAAAAAAAGAAATATCACAAAGCATTCATTGGGTTATTTTTGGTGTCCTTTCGAGTTGTTTTCAATCCAATCCAAGTAAACATTGTAGGGGAATTCTCCAGGAGTTTGGTGACGTCCTTCCATTCTTGATGGGTCCCCAAACTGACAAGTGTGGCTCTCTGTTGGCGACACTTTTTGTCTGAGTCAAACCAGGAAATGTAACGCTGCTTTTCATAGATGTAGCACCTGTTTCCAGCCTGCACCTGAAAAGGTAAGCCAAATAAAGTTTTAACTAAGGTAAAAAAAAGTTAGAAACAAAGTTTAAAAATTCTTTTTGTACTATTGCCGAAATACAATGCGAGATTTTAAAGCTAAATGGTTCACTAGGAGCATTTTGGCCTAGGCACGAGTGTTACATATCATTGTCAAAGTGTGCACGTAGATGGTGCAAGGCAGGCTCTGTACATTTGCTATCGCCTTAGTATTTGTAAGAAACGTGCTCACGGTCATATCATCCGAGGATATTGACACATAAATAACTGGACACATGTATGTCCTTTGAAACTGGCACCTTGTGCCGCGTCTTGTCTTTATACACGCTGAAGTAATAGATTTCAATCCGCACTTTGAATACGTATACGCTAATGTGTTTTGTTGTTGGCTTGTGGTTTTATTTTGCGAGTGACATGGCAAGAGTATTTGTCTGGGCTTCAAAAGATAATTCTGAGATGGTGAATCCTCTGTTCTACTGTGGTACGCCACAGGCCTGACTCGTGGCAGCGTCTCAACACACTTCTCGGTACGCTTATCAGGGGCTATCTACACGATTACGTGGCGTCATCTCAGACTCTCAGCGCACTGGTGCATCAGGTCAAGCCAGAGGCACGCACAAAAACCAGAAGTGCTCCAAGCAGGTCAGGCCACCGGAGGTCACCGTGTCACTGCACGTTAATCATTGTCACTCCTACTGGCTTAAACCACAAACAAAAAAAAAAGAAAACCACAATCCCATCGCACGAGATAATCCTAAGTGTACATAACTCAACCACCAGCATACATACACGTGCGTCGCATGCATACATTAAGAACTAGATGCTGTCACCCAAAGCATAATGGCTAATCAAGTCAGAAGGAATGAAGAATAGAAAACCGCTCACAGCTACGGAAACTAGCCCGGTAGAGGGGGTCTGAGCGGCTGAGCATTGCTATAAGAAAATGGGAAAGACTAGCAGATCTGCGGGCTCTTTTTCTGACCTTATCTGTCGGAAAGTCAATCAGGGGAAGAGAAGACGCCGGGAAGAGCGGGTAAAGAAGTCCCCTCCTGATTAGAAGCACTTGTTTGGACTCGGTTCGTGTACGGACTGTCCGCATGTAACCAACAGTTGTAATGAGAGGTGGGTTCGGCTGTACAGTGGGGGTGCAATGGCCAATAAAGGGGATGGAAGGGACTGCTTAGTGCTTGGTCGCGTCATTAATGGGGTCTAGTATTTGAGGAAAAGACGGCCATCCAAGGAACGACAACAGTGGTCTGTGGAGAGTCGAGGGGTGGAGACAACTCTTGGGCATGACATGGTAGGGAATAGGGGCAAGCCAGTCATCATTCCAAGCCGGAAAGAAGTCTATTAGAGGTAACTGGATGGAAAGAAAGGATGTAAACAACCTTAAATAACAATATATATGGGCCAGGTGACAACAACGTGTACCATGAATGGTTAGGTACAACTGTGTGCAACGATGATGGAGAAATAATAGTCATATACAATGAATAGTATACAAATATAACGCTGTTAGGCAAGGAATTGTATACTAGGAAGATAACCTGGTAGCAGTAGAATAGAGGGAGAAGGACGATGGATTAGGGCGGGGGGTGGCAGGAAGGTGGTCGTAGGTAGCAAAGAAGAAGTTGTGATAAAGCGAGGTGGACGTGGACAGCGAATAGAGAGACAATCACGTTTTGACATAAAGAGGGGTGAGAGGGCGGCAGGGTCAGGTGTAACGAGATACAAATCGAGGGGGGAGGGGGGGGGAAAGTGAAAAACGACGCTGCTCAGCGAATCCAAGGACACCGGTCGGCAAAATGAAAGAAACCAGGTGACGGCTATTACACAAAGCAATACTTAAAATATAATACCAAAACAAAAAAAGACAACAAGGAGGTAGTCGCGATAAATGTGCTCAGATGCAGTTGGTGGGCGGAGGATAAGGATAATGGGTTGCTTGCAAGATGATGTAAATCAAAAAGGGAAGACAAAATAGCCTTAGTAGGTCAAAGCAAAGAAAAATTGATGCGGTGGACACAGAACTCCCAGCCAGGAATAAAAGTAGGGTAGTGATAGACCTATTACAATGGAACTGGGGACTCAAAATGGAGGGTGGGAACCTGCGAAGGTTACTGAAAATAGTGGTGAGTAGAATAAGCGCTGTAAAAGCCCAGTGAAGTGCAGAGTAAATCAAAACAAAAAGGGGGCGCTTGGGGGCGGAACAATGAGGCAACCCAAACGCCTCATGAACTTAGAAGATAGGCTATGCAATGAAGTGACAGATAACGGCGTGCGTAATGCGAGAGTTAGCTGAAACGGCTGTACACAATGGGATTGTCATAAAAAGGGGACATAGCATAATCCATACTAGCAATGAGGGTAGTTCTCTAATAGCTATCCATGAAATATTATTGCGAATACCCTCATAGCAATGCAGGATAGTAGTAATCTGGTGACAATGAATCAGCCAGAGTCAAACGCAGCACAACGCAAATCGTCTAGGATACTCTAGATGACGTAAATAGTTGATAATAGCCTCAATTCAGGCTATGAGGAATAGCATCAGATGAGGGGCAGTGGCAAGAGGGAGGAAGAAAGTTCTGTGGGGGGGGGTCTATAACGCCGTGAAACGAAGGCCACAACGGGTAGACGTACATATTACTGACAACCATCAAGAATCTGAACAATAAATCCGAAAAGGACAACATCGTTGGGGAAATTCACTCACACACGGCGAAACGCGTTAAAAAACAACACGCACTAAGACGGGCAGCGGAAAAGTCAGGTGCGGCAAAACTGTTAAATCTAAACTAGTAAAAAAAGGCGTTTGGCGGCGTGGCTGCTTAACGAGAACGGTTGAGGCTGGCTTTGGCAGAATGGGGGTCAGTAGGGCGGGGTAAAAACGTCACCTGCAATCGCAAAGCGCATGCATCTCAAATACGACTTATCTGACGAGTCTTTGACTTGGAAGGGGCCTCGGTTACCCATCCAGCAGCTGTGCTAGGGGAACATGGCTGGGCAGAAGCTTGGACTAGTAGAGGAATGGGAACAAACTTAACAAAAAAAAAATGGCATAGCTGGAGATTGCACTGAAAAGTTGGTGGGGGGGCAGCACGGGGGGGAGAAAGAAGTGCGGGCAGAAGAAATAAACTATGCCAGGTGCATAAAAAAAAAAGAATAGAAAAGAAAGAAGGAAAAAAAGAAGGGAGGGAGCAATGGGAGTGATGTGATATCCGACAAAGGGAATTAGAATGGGGGAGATCAAAAGAGTGGTGGGGCTGAAGATGGGTCGTACATTGGTGACACATTCAACATCTGACTCCTTCCGTACAAAATTCTACGGTTGACTCGTGTGTAACAGTTGGGCCTGTAGGTAGGGGTGCTTCCTAGGTGGTATGGGTTACATTCGGGGGGCAGAGCTCATTCACGTTTATTGTTGGGTGACGACGTGATAGCATTGACTAGGTCACTAGAGTGAGAAATCATGTCACAAAAACAAAGGGTGGATGGGGGTAGGAGTACAGAGTGTGGACCGAAAAAATGTCTTGTAGTGATACAGGGAAGAGGGGAGGTAGGGATTCAAATTTATAAGGGACAAACGCAAGTAAAACCATTATTTGTTGTGACGATGCAAAAATAAGTAGAAGCGGGGACAGAAACACACTGAGTGTCGGGGGATTCATAATTTGATTTGGGCAAACGTTTTCAACAGATTTCCGAAACGCTATACTCTGACTCTGGAGAAAGATAGCATGGGTAAAAGGAAAGAGAAAAAGCAGGGCACATTTGACAAGTAAATCGAATTCATTACTCAAAAGTGAAGGGGAAGAATTAGGAATCAAATGCTAAAATACAGAGGGGTGCATGACTGACCGTGGGAAAGTAAGTTTCAACATGTACTACAATAATGTTTAACAGGGGTAGTACCCTATTAGAAAAGTGGGGCATGCATTTTTTCAACATAGAGAATCTTGGGATACAATAAATGAGGTGTGACTGCAGCCAGTATATATAGTACAAGATAACGCACACAAATTCAGAGAGCTCGTGGCTGGGCTCAGATCTGTAAACAGCAGAGAAATGACAAAGGGACAAGCGCTGCGAAAATTGTTTTCCACATATACCAGCCGTTAATTGTGGAAGTAAATGGTGACTTGGGCTTCTGACATGATAAAACCAACAATCTATATTAGTTCCAGTTCTTGGCACCATAACGTGAAACAAAACATTTCATTCGTGAGCGGACTCATCATCTAGCTGGGGCCGAAGCAGATCACACATAAATCTACAGGGCATTGGACTCGTCTTTGTCAACGTACGACGGTGTTGAAACAGTCAGGGAATCCTCAAGTTGTGGACCTTCACAATTACCGAACTGGTTTTTATTGACGCTTTTAAAAATCACCGTGACCAAGTCGTACTTCCAATGAGTATTCACTAGGGCGGGAGGGGCGGATGAAATTGTACACATACACTCATGTTATAACTTACATTCTTAATGCACCTAAAAGTGTTGTTTCCCATATCTGTGTCTGGGAACCGGCTGAACAGTTTTGTGTCCTGACACTATCAAAAGAATGTGGAGAGTCTGCTCACTTTCATTTATACTGTGAAGTTGTGTGGTCTGTCTGTTACTGAAGTGCTGGTGTTCTGTTCCCCCTAGTGGTTCCAGTGGGCACAAATACAGAAGTCTGGTGGTCTGTAAAGCCTTTTGTCTGTCATCCCAGTGTGTTGCTTCCATCACTGTGTTTAAAGAACTGCACAGAAATACCATTGGCAGAGTCCTTTCATGATCAGGGTTCCGCGCTGAGGATCTGCTGCTGAGGTAAAGAAAAAATGGCTGAAATTCTAATGGAGGTCGGAGAGGGAGGAGGGTTGGGAGAGGGAAGAAGGGAGGAAAGACGGGAGGAGAGGGGGTTATTGATCTCATACCCCCCCCATTTCCTCCCCACACAACGGTTTGAAAATGCCAAGGAAAAACCAATTTTCAAAAGTTCCAGGCCTGAAAATCGTGATTTAGCTGCGGATTTTCCAGGCTAAAGATGCAAGCAGAAGTCAGGCGTCGTCAGGTGTGGTGTATCTTTTCATTACAAAGATATTTATGGAACGATGGGCAGTTGGGGGCATGGGGGGGGGGGGGGGGTGGGGAGGGGGGGGTGGGGGGGGGGGGGGTTTGGGGGGGGGGGGGGGGAATTTGAGGGGGGGGTGGGGGGGGGGCGGGGATGGGGAGGGGGGGGGGTTGGAGGGTGGGGGGGGGGGGGGGGGGGGGGGGTGGGGGAGGGGGATGGGGGGGGGGGAGGGGGGTGGTGGGGGGGTGGGGGTTGGGGGGGGGGGGGGGGGGTGGGGGGGGGGGTGAAGTAGTTCGGGGGGGGGGGGGGGCCCAAGCAATTATGGGGGGGGGGTATCTTGGGGGGGGGGGGGCCATGTGGGGGGGGGTGGCATGCACTGTGGGGGGGGGGGGGGGTGGGGGGGGGTGGGGGGGGGGGGGTGGGAGTTGGGAACCAAGACACTTGGGGTTGCCGTGGTGGGGGTTGTTGGTTTTTTTGTTTGTGTTGTGGTGTGGGTGGGTCAGTGGTGAGGGCTGTGTGGATCAGGTGGGGCAGGGTTGGGGGGGTGGCTTGTTTGTTGTTTTCACAATTTTTTTGTTATACCTGGGTTCATTCATTACCAGACTAACAGACAGTGGGTGGGCAAAAGTGGGTGGGAAAGTGTTAAAGACGTAGTATTTCGAACAGGGAGTCTCCGTGCTCTTACTCCTGCTGAGCGCACGTTCAACCAGATCAGCTCTCTTGTCCTCACGTTCAGTCAGCGTGCTGAAAATCTTAAGTCTTCTTACCTTAATTAGGACAATTTTTCATAGTCGTCATAGAGAGAGTACAGAGGGAGTGAGACGAGTTGAAGTGAAAAATCGCCCTCGAACAGGATCACTTTTTTGGGAAAGCAAGTTTTCGCTCCAACTACGAGAATGGCGATTATGCTCGAGCGGTAGAGAATTTTGTAAGATTTTTTTAATATGGGCTCCCGAAAGGCTCATTTTCCCCGCAGTTCTGAACTAGCCCTGAAAACGCCGCGTAAGTTTAGATTTTTTTTTGAGGCCATTTTCCGATCTGATCTGAAAAGCCGAAAGTTTTTTTTTTTTATTCAAAGCCCCTCTATTAACAAGCTCAGAACTTCTCTCGCTCGGAGGGTGATATTATGGATTTTCAATGTGCCAGAATGGTTTCTGTCCTGAGACACGTAAAATAATTGTAATCTGTATTTTTGTTCCTTACAGTTTTTTTTTTTTGTAATCTCTCTTTCACGTTTTTCAACCTTTTTTTTTTTTGGCGATGCCATGAGAGAAAATATAACAGTAATTTTTGCCGTTCAACTGGTCAAGACACGAAAGTGTTTTTTTTATGAATTGTAGTGTTTTTACTGTGTTGCCATACCCGACATATGAACCATAGGGGCTCCACAGATAGCATTGCCACTTTTTTTCTTCCTTCCCCACCGAATAATTTTTCACCTGAAAAAAAAAAAAAAATATTTTCTTTTCGCATTTTTCTTAATCATTACCAGTTTTACTAGAAGTCCGAGAATTCCACAGGAAAAACAACTTGTAGCGTTGCCATTTATGTTATGTCTTTAATTAGACCTTCTGCGTCGTCAATGTATGAAAAAACCCCACTTTGGATTGGAAGTAGCAGAAAGAATAGAGAGGGGTGGGGAGTGGGTGGGGGGGGGTGGGGTGGGGGGGGGGGGGTGGGGGGGGGGGGGGGGGGGAGGGGGGGGGGTGGGGTGGGGTGGGGGGGTGGGGGGGGGGGGTGGGGGGGGGGGGGGGGGGGGGGGGGGGGGGGGGGGGGGGGAGAGAGAGAGAGAGAGTAGAGAGATAGAGAGGCGAGAGACCCAAAAGAGGCAGATGTCCCACAGTTTCTCACTCTGATCCACTTATGGATGACTAGCGCTCGCGGCACCCCGCGCGCGCAGTCGCACACACCAACACACAACACACACACCCACACACTGCACGCACGCTTCGCCACGCACACACAAACCACACACCAGACTTCTCTCGTCCTATTCTCCTCTTTCTCTCAAACACCCATGGCCACGCGCAAAGTAGAGATGCCCATGCAGCTAGTCATGCAAATGGCGCGCGCCGTCGCATGCCAACCGTAAAAAGAAAGAAGGAGTTTAGGGGGGAACCTACAACTGAAATTCCTATAAGGAAACGTGTATGGAAATTGGAAAAAAGAATAGAAAAGAAAGTTAAAATGGAATAAAACCCAGTTATCTTTGGGAAAGTTACCCCCTTGAAACTTGCGGTTAACTGATAAAATGGTCACATAGTGGTGGGGTAATCCACAGTATGGAAAACAATTGGTTTGTGTAGACTTTGACAGGGGTTGATTTATACAGGGCGCTAAGACTAATCTCACAATACGAGAATTTCCAGTGTTTTGGGAATTTTTTTTATTGCGAACAATTTCAAAGCCCATCACCATTTGCTCTCCTCCTCTTCTCCTCTCTCTCCCTTCTCTCTCCTCTCACTTCAACGCCCAACACAACACCTGTCACGCACACACACACAAACCACACACACACACACACACAAGATTCCTCAGGAAATTTTATCACCATTCATTTGACAACTCTGGAGCTTATCCCCTCAACTCTCCCCTTCTCCTCTCTCACCCCCCTTCCCTGTCCTTATTTTTGTTCCCCCCTGGCTTTTTCCTTTCCCACGCGGACGGCTGGACCAGGGGAGATGTTCCTACGAAAACCCACCCCATCGCAAACTTCCTTGGTCCCACCCTCCAACCCACTATCAAAGGAGCTGTTACCACCACCCCTTTCCCCCCCCTTCCCCCTGTTTGGTGTCCAGCCTTCCCTGGAGTAATATCACCTACCACTGCACGATGTCACGGAAAACCCCCCCTATCAGGTCTGCGTGATCTCGTGCAGCGTCCCAGGGTGTGTCCCCTCATTGGCTTGATGAGTCCCGTCCCCACGGTGTTCCCCCTCGCAGGTGGTGTACATTTAAAGGCTTTGAAGTCACCAGGATTTTTTTAGAGACTGGTCATCCTTCGGATCCCTACCAATTATTTATTTGGGCAACTGGTCACGTGGGTTTTTGGAAGTGGGCCATCTCCTTCCACCTCAACCCCCCCCCCCCTTTTAAAATGCCCTATCAACCCGTGCATCCCTTTTTTTGGGCATGATGATTTGCATATGGCCTGCCCTGTTGTTCCTCTGAGAACCTACCAGTTTGTCTATTAAGAAAACATGATCGTTAGCTTAGCCAGTCAGGGAGAGGGGCAGAATCAAGCCTGAATTCACTGTTCACCTCCAACCACAGGCTGTTTAAAGACTGGTCCACAAGTTTCCCACTTTCAGCGAGTCTTCCAGAGAAAGGGTAATTTCCATCCTCTCCCTAAACCCCGGGGTCCCCCTTTTTTGGTCCCCCCACATCTTCACTGTAATTCGTCCCCAGAAAAAAAACGGTCAGTTGGAGCTAAATTTTTTTTCTAAAAGTTGATTAGTATTGCAATTGCTGTTGTGCGTATTTCTAATGTTTATATTTATTTAACAAAAGAATTTTTTTTTTGCAGTAACTTTCCGTTAAAGTCCTGTTTAGATAATTAATGATACTATAATCTTGACATGACAAACTTTATGCCAATCCCCTGAGATAAAATTCTGTTCAAGATTGTTTTAAGGAAAATTTAATCGTCCCCCCCCTTTTAAGTCTTTTTGTCGTAGGGCCGGAATTATAATCAAGATGTGTACTTTGGACTCAAGTGGGTATCCAGGGTAAACCTAATTTCCCAACACATCACTATTTAACCAGAACTGGGAAGAGTTATTTTTCCCTTTCAATTGTTTATAGTTTTTTTTTTTTAATGTCTTGAATACCACGTTCTTAGTTAGTTCCACTCAAAACCTTGTGAAAAACTTCCCTGAGACCGGTGATAAGGCCGATACATGTATGTTGGCCTTTCATTTGCCGACTCAGAACCTACACAGTGGTCCCCCTGAACCCAGAGGGCAAGTGGGGAGGGACACGGTCAAGCCAGACTCTTTTTTTTGCCACTCATCTACAACACAGCCGCTCTGTAATCTTTCGCAGACTCTAGGGAGATGGTACGGTTACCCAAGACTGGTCTAGCCAACAGGATCAAGATAATCAAAGCTACAACATGGCCCCTGTGGACCGAACCTACAAGAAGTTTTGACTGGTCACCAGAAACTGAGAAATAATCCCTCTACTTTCCTTTCCTGCTGTAAAGCTACGTTCCCCTTTTGTTATGCCCCCTGAAAAAACCCTCAAACTCCAATTTTAAGATTAACAGGTCCTTTGTCCCCTTTAATGAGATGAGATGGAGTGAAGAATAAAGTGTATCCCCACAAGTAAAGACAGACTGATTCCCTTAACGAAAGTATCCTTGTTTAATTTTGTATATTGTACTTCTGTTGAGTCTTGTGTGGAAAGGGGGGCCAGAAAATTAAGGCGGGGAGGTAATTAATGGACAATCTTATTCCATGATCTTCCATCCTTGGGTGGTCCCCTTAGGTCTGTCCCTTGGGAGGTCACCCGCATCGGAAATGTTGTCAATTCCCAAGTGTCAAAGGATGGTTTTTTTCCAGAAAAACAAGGACCCCTCCTCCCCCACAGGGAGACCAAAGTTGGGTCTTTCACGACTGGACCCCCCCCCGACCTTAAGCCTTTTAGTGCTACGGGAAGGGCAGCGCAAAGCGATTCACCCCCCCCCTTTTTTTGGGAGGAATGGAACTTTTTTCAGGCAGACGTCCCCCTATTATACCACTGGCAGATACACCTCCCCCCCACACTTTGGTCCCGGCCCACACGATTTCTGCCCAGCGTTTTTTTTTTTGGGAAGTTGGGAAAGGACCAAACTCTGCACCCCAACCTGGTTACAACCTGAGGGGGGTTGTTTGAAGTGGTGGGGAAGTATACAACGAATACTTGGAAATTTTTGGGTGTAAACCTGACTCAGAAATGTTTACCGTAGCTTGGGGGTTTATAACAAAAATATAGAAATTTTGGGGGGGGTTGAACTCAAATGGGGTAACCATTCACAGTGGGGGGCTGGTGGGTTTTTCCACGCACAGTTAATGAAAATGCCATTGAAACCAGATGGAGTGGTTTTTTTTTTTTTCCACAGTGGCTGTAGTATCCAAACACGATCCTGATTTTTTGTTCCCCCCCTTTTGAACCTGAAGGAAAATGTTTCATAGCAACTGAGTATGGCAGCACTCCTGGAAAACATGAAAATTGAATTTCCGGGTTGTGGGAAAAGGGTGAAGGATGTAATATTAATTTGTTTTTTTTTAACCCACTTTTTTTCAACACAACACCCACCCCACACACACACACCACACAACAAAACACACACAAACCCAACCCCCACAAACACCCCACACCACCTCTCTTCTCTCTGCCCCCCTCGCCCCCTCGCCCTCTCTCCTTCCTCCTCCCCTGCTCTCTGGTCCCCCACTAACATTTTAACACACATACCACACACACCGCCAGGGCAATGAACATACAAGAAACGGGAAACAGCATTTGGTGAACTAATCTAAAAGAAAACAGTAATTTGTAAGGCCCGTTTTTTTTTTTTTAATTGTGTGGGTACGTAAAGCCACCTGACTTTCAAGAGAATATTTAACAGTCCTAAATCTTTTTTTTTTTCCTGGTATGTGTGTTAATTTTGCCTGGCTGAATTAATTAATTCCTCTAAATTCCTCAGGGGAATGTTTTTTCTGTTTTCCTCTCCCCAATAATATCATCATCTTGTGATTTGTTTAAAACATCTGGTTTTTTGTCCCAATTGACAAAGCCGTCCTCTTTTTTCTTGACTGGCCCAAAAATCAAATTTTTTTGTGCAAGTCCCCTCGAACCGGAACAGTCAAAAAGGGAGTATGGCCCTTTGTCCCCTCACGCCTTTGTGGTTGGCAACCTGCTGTAAGGTTGTAGTCATAGGCAATCATACGGAAAAAAGAAATCGAATTAAAACGTTGCAAAATAACAAGTATAGCGCTGGGCAAGAGAGGATACGAGAAATAGAGAGAAAGAGAGAATAAAGAAAAGAGGAGAGTGGAAGAGTTTATTGCAATTTGGGGATTTTTTTTGTGTTTACACAAGGGTGGTTTTTTAACTAGCGAAGCTCCTCAAAGTTTGGGTGGGTGGATCGCTCAAACTGTTTTGAGGGTCTGCAGAAGTTTATGGGGTCAATAGCTTATGACAACGAAAAGATTATTCCCTTTTTAAAACAAGACACAAGAATTCATCCCCGGTTTCGCCCCTTTTTCTAGCTGTTACGGGAGTGTTTTTTTCAAAAAGCACGGGGATTTCATTTTTTCTGTGAATAGAAAAAAGCCAGTGATTTTTTGGGCGGGGTAGGCTAAAAGAAAAAAGACAAGAAAAAACAAAACCAAACAAAACGGGGGTTGTTGTTTTTTACGAGCAGGCCAGTGGACCTGTTACACTGATGGATTTGGAAAAAGCGTGCCTCTTCAGCGGCAAATTGTCAAAAGGTTGTTAAATTACACCAAAATGAAAAAGATCGTCCCCTTATTTGATGATCCTTTTTCGGAGATGGTGCATCCACCTTTTGAAAATAATCCACGACAAGCTCCAGGTTGGTGGTTTGTTAGTGTTTGGGGGCTTGTGTTTTATGACGTGGTTTTTGGTCCCATGTGGAACGTGTTTTTTTTGGCAAGGGTTTGGCAGAAAAAAGGGCGAATGCTTGAAGAATATAAGGAAAGGAAAAACCTTTTGGTAACATCCTTGGCGGGGATATGTTTTTTGGATTTTAAATTTTCAGACAAAAGTCATGTTATCCCATAATGAAAAAACAATTTTGCCCCAAGGTTAATTTTTTGTTGATCTCGATGAAATTGTGCACCACCGTACAAGTAAGAAGACAAACATCGAACCAGTCATCATGCGCCCTTGCAAAATTGTCCTTGATTGAAAACATGAAAAAATTGAAAACTTGTTATGGAGAAATTCCGAACGGTTCCGCCCCCCTTGAGTGGAGAAGGCCCCCAACTCTCAGTCGCACTCAAAATTTGAACCCGTCCCCCGACGCCTTTGCAGCAAGAGCAGGAAAAGTTTTTTTTTCATTAGACCGACTCACCAAGGAATCCGCCAAACAGATTCGCCTTTTTTCAAAAAACAAATGCTCGCGTTGCATCATGGTTTTTTAAAAGGCAGCACGAAGTTAAACTGACGTTCAATTTTTTTTTTAATGCTTTTTAGTTTTGCTTTATAGTGGCCGTTTTTTTGTTTTTTTTTTTGTTTTTTTTTTTTTTCCTTGTTTTTGTGGTTTTTTGTATATAATGTCCAGCCATCCTGGAAAAATTTGAAAAAATTGAGTTTTTGGTCGTGCACTCGTTAAAATCTCAGAATGTTGATTTTTGATGCCGTTCCCCCCAACGTGTTTCGTTAAGCGCTCGTTAATCAACGTTTTTTTTTTTTTTTTCTCCTTTTAAACTTGGAAAAAACAAAAGAACGAACCCGTAGCGCTCAGTAGACCTTGATTTACCCAATCATGGACCCATGTTTTATGGCCCTTCCATTGTAGAACTGCTTGACCCTCTGGGGACTGCCTATAAGGGTGAACGTCCCCTGGGGTGGAGGCATGGCGTCGTGGGGGATAGGCTGAATGATCAGGCGAGGAGATCAATACTAATGCCCGTTTGAAGGATGCCAGACTTTTTGGAAGAGGAAAGTACAAAGATGCAAGCAGCGAGGAAGAGATGACAGTGGCCCGCAGAACAGGAATAGAACTGTGGGGAGACCAATGAACCATGTCCAAGTTTAATTTAGGCTTGGGGGGGCGGCCCGTGCGGTGGTGTCGCGTTTCCCTGGTCTCGCCTTCGTTTTGTATTGCCGGCATGTTGAGCATCTGTTCTCCGGCTGTCGTATTGATTTTGTGTTTGGGTGAGCACCGAATGTCCGACCCGCCCAGCTAAGTGGCCGTGCATTCACAGCTATGTACTGTTGATATAGCATCGGACTATAAGGGACCACTTTAACACAAGCCCTACACCAACAGCATTCGTTATTCTACTTACGCCTATCCTCAGGTTTAAACCAAATCTTGTAGCGGAATAAAAGCGATGCCTACCCAGTACAATCGCCTATCCTTGACCTGTGTGAGTGTTAGAGAAGACCTCAAGCATTTAAATGTAGCACGATGGCAGCCCTTTTTTTTTTTTCCCCTCCAGTGAAGGACCAGTAATGACATCACTGTTCAGGTCCTGAGAGCTGCTTACATTCATTTTCCTAGCACTAAGATCAATTGAAAAGTTAATTTAGGAAGAGAAGAGGAGCGAAGGGACAGGGATGGTGGCAGTACATAGGCCTTGCATACATTAGCCCCACACCGCTCCCCTTCCACTGGATCGGGACACGCCACGCCATCTGGTGTCCTAATTGTTTGTGTGGAAATGAGTTCTGTCCGCACGTATCGTTAGCGCAGGTACCCTACTCCTGAAACGTTCAGATACCTGAAACCCCTGTAAAACTGATTTGCACGTTCCAAGGAGCATGTTGTCTTGAAAAGATTTCTGGGTCTTCTGTGACCCTTTTGCATTGTTGATTTTATTTCCTTTTTTCTATTCTTTCTTTGTAAACTGAACGCCCTGGGGGGGCCGGAGAACTAGGCTCGTTTGGTTGGTTTTAGCGGAGCGCCCCGGACCTCCGTGAATCAAAGGTTTGTTTTTTTTGGCGGGTTTTCGAAATCTCCAACCCGCAGGGCCGTTTTCGTTTTAGGCAGAGGGAATTCCCTTCGGATGGTGGTTAGTTGGTTGCGTGTGTGGTATCGGTTTCATGCGTCTTTTGGAATTGAGGACGATAAACTTTTGTTCCGAGTTCTTTTTTTTGTTGATTTTTTTTTTCGTACCTTTTATCGCACCGCAATGTTTTAATTTCGTGCTTCCACACTCGAAACACTTTTTCCATGGATTTATTCTCCAACTTTTGGAGAAGAAGCTCCGCCCCCGGTTTTGGCCGTGGTATGGATGACAAGTACATATACATGCCTTTCCGGGAAATGGAGGATGGCTCCGTGTGGCCGGGAAATGGCGGGATGGATGCCCCTTTTTCACATCGTATAAAAAACGGTCCATTATTTATCTTTATTTTCATATTTTTTTTGTCACTGGTCGTCCTTTGTTTTTGTTTTTTTGTGTGCAAGAGTATGTTTGTTTTGTGTTTTTAAGTACTTGCCCTGTCCTATACAGGGGGTGTCCCTGGCAAGGAGTAATCAGCCTGGAGTACGCAGAAGCAAGACGAAGGAGGATTAGAACTTAAAACCTGGGCCCTCACTGTTTTTAATGTTTTGGTTAAAGCAGAATTCTGCCCCCCTACTGTCTTTTAAAGGCCCATGGGTTTCCTCTCCGTGGAGGTCCAAGTGGGCGTTTCCGCCCCCATTATTTTTTCATTCCTGTTTCTGCGGGAGTTCGACCTGGCGGGGCAGGGATATGGAGGTCCCCCGCGGATATGGATGTCTTCTGTTTCAGCTTGTTTGGGGGCCTGGTGGGTGGGCTTTGAGCTTTTTTACCCCCCTCAGTGCCCCGTGACTGAGCGCATGACATGTATTTCTATGACAATTCCCCACTTTTTCTGATGTGCTAGCTTTAGCGCCCGCAAGTATCACCTAGAACCTGCATAGCAGATTCTGACCAACACTGTCGTTCGGAACCAGTCCCGTACAAAGGCAAAGGATAACTTGACAGACCACTGATACTAATTGTATGTGATCTACACGATTCTTCTTCTTCTTTATACTACTAGAACCACTACTACTACATCTGCTAACTGCTGCTACTACTGCTGCTGCTACTGCTATTACTACTACTGTCTACTTGCTGCAAACTACAACTACCACTACTACTAACTACTACTACTTGCTCAACAACAACAACTACTCTACTACAACTACTTCATATTATGGTAAACACGGTCTCTCAATGCATGAGCCATGCTACACTGTGTTGAAAAGCAACAATGATAACGAACGCCCCGTAATAACCCCGCGCTAATAACAACAGACTTTATACCACTACTACTACTTGGCTACCACGCCTTGATTCTCTACGACCACACCCCCATTCTTTTCGCTTTGGTACATGCAAATTATCTTGTGCGCACGAGCTCTAATGTGGTGGACTCCCACCGTTCGCTAATCCCGATAATAAGCAACGAACCAGAGAGTAGTCATCTTCCAACGCTGCTGCTGCTGCTGCTCTGCTGCTGCTGCTGGTTGCTGCTGGATGCTGCTGTGCTGCTGTTAGTGAGTATGACGATGTTGCTTGGTGGTTTAAAGCCTTCTTATCATCTCATGTGCCAAAGCCACCAAAGAATAATGTTCGTAACAATAATGGTAAGTCAAATACGACCACCACTGGTATCTTTAATTGTCTCCTCATTCAAACTGCAAACATGAAGTGGAGAGAACTTTCATTCGCAACTTAAACACATACACAAAGACATCCCACATCTTTGTTCTCGTTTTCACACTTGCAAACACACACACGACACACACACCCACCACACACAACACACACACACAACACACCCACACACACTTACACACCACACACACACACACACACACACACACCCACACACACACACACACCACACGCACACGCACGCACACACACACACACCACACACACACACGCACACACACAAACCACACACACACACACACACACAACACACACACAACACACACACACACACACACACACACGTTTTTGTTTGTATGTATGTTTGTTTGTAGGTGGCAATTGTCATTTCTTTTATATCTCATATTCTCTGTATGGCGAAGTCATTTTTTTACTTTTGAGAGAGAGAGAGAGGAGAGAGAGAGAGAGAGAGAGAGAGAGAGAAGCATCCTTAAGAGAAGGGAAGGATTCTGACATAAAAAAAAATCAATTATACTTGTCACTAGCAACAGGTACAAAAGTATATTTATGATTTAGACCCATGGCTGGGTTATTTATGGCTGACATTCATTTTACACGTATCAACGACTCAAAGATAAAAAGGTCCGAATGTTACTACTCCATGTCACGTTATATCCCGTGTCTAGTGTAGGCCTTGTTTGTCATTCTATTGTTTGTTGTTATTATCATTAAAAAAAATATTATTGTTATTTCTATTATTATTGTTATGATCATTCTTCTTCTTCTTCTATTATTGTTATCATTATCATATTATTACTATTGTCATTATTATCATTTATTATCATCATTATCATTAGTATAGTATTGTTATTATTCATTAAGCTTGTTTAAAAGACTGGATGAAAACCATCAACAGGCTATGCCATAGAATCTGATGCCAAGAAGGCCAGGCTGATAGCCAGTCCAGCCACATGACCACCATCACTACTGAAATATCTGCCCCTGGCCAGAAAGCTGGGAACTGTTCAACATCTCACTTACCTGGATCCATCATCAGAAGGAAACGATGGCATCCACCGAAACCGTTTCAAAGCAGCCACGGCATCAGAGTAAATCGTAAATGGAAGGACTGTAGATCTCTATGAAACATACGACCAGGCTTTTGTCATGCTTTTGGTGTACTGCCATCTTCCGACTGCACTGCGACATTACAGAACCTTTTACAGCAGACCTGGAAAGATGAATCCAAGCCGTATAACTGGGGTGTTACGACTACAAGACACTAATAAATCATACCTGAGATCCTGATCTGATCTATCTCCAGATAAACGAGGGCACCAAATCACTCGAACAGCACATTCGTTTTCACATGAAGCTTGTAACAACCCGTTAAGAAAACAGAATTCGATAGGCTGGGCCAAGTGAGTGAAGGATCCAGCCTGCCTTGCTAACACACTCCTCCGGAACCTGTCAAGGAGGGAGCGAAAATGAAAGATACGGTAAAAAGATGAACATACTACCGAGCAGAAAACACACACACACACACACACACACACACACCACACACACACACCACACCACACACACACACACACCATCGCTCTCTCGTGTCTGACTGTCTCTCTATCTTGTCCTTTTCTCTCTTTCCTCTCCTCTCTCTGTCTCTCTGTCTCTGTCTCGCTGTCTCTCTCTTTCTCTCTC
This sequence comes from Conus betulinus, assembly GCA_016801955.1. Classification (NCBI taxonomy): domain Eukaryota; kingdom Metazoa; phylum Mollusca; class Gastropoda; order Neogastropoda; family Conidae; genus Conus; species Conus betulinus. The sequence continues at coordinate 24,575 of JADBJO010021662.1, forward strand.
ATCTCTCTCTCAGCTCTCTCTCTCTCTCCTCTCTCTCTCTCTCTCAAGCCCTTGTCTCATGTGTCTCTCTCAGATAACATCTTTTTATACAGTAGATACCACAGAGTATCACAAGTTTGCGAGCCATGGTCTTAGAACAGAAAGACTGGTTCTGCTTCAGATTCTCAGCGCATGTATTCAGATGTGGGTATGCAAGGCAGTGGAGAGAGATACGCCGGTTTATAGTCTCAATTATGCGCCAATAAAGTTTCCCTTTGCTATTTTAGATTGCCGGCTCCATTAATACGAAGTATAATGTGTCAGCTAAAGAAAGAGAGAGAGAGAGAGAGAGAGAGAGAGAGAGAGAGAGAGAGTGAGGGGGGGGGGGGGGGCTTATTTACGTGGCATTAGTATATCAAAACAGTTTTCTCTGTTTCTCTCCTCCTCCTCACATGTAGCGTCACGTACGTTAACGACAGGTACATTGACAAACAGCAAAACAAAACAAACAAACCACAACAGAAACCCCACACACCGAAATCAGATATTTATGTACACATATAATGGCAAAATATAGTACATGCGCGAGGTGCGCACAGAGCCTACAAACTCACAACACATACACATGAATAGGCATATATGCAGGAGCGTACGCACGCATACACGAGCGCGCGCGCGCGGCGCGCGACACACACATACACACACACACACACACACACACACACACACACTCACACTCACACACACACACACTCACACCAAAACAACATACAAACACACGCGAGCACGCGCGCGCACGCACGTTTAAACACACGTATACACCACACGCGCGCGCGTGCTAGTGCGCCACACAAACAGAGGAACGTGTTAAACACACGTACACACACAACGCGCGCGCACACACACACACACACTCACCGCAGACACACAGACAGACAGACACGCACAACACACCAGCAACGCACGCATCACGTCACGCGCGCGCGCGCACGCACGCACCACACACACACACCACACACAGCACACCACCACACATCCACACAAAACCTCATGCTCATTCTCCCCTCTCGACCTTCCCTCCCTCCACACACACACACGCACGCACCACGCAAGCTCTCTCTCTCTCTCTCTCTCTCTCTCTCTCTCTCTCTCCGCTCTCTCTCGTCTCTCTCCTCTCTTTCACACACACACCACACACACACACACAACACACAACACACACCCACACACACACACACAGACGCAAAATACAGGCACACACATAGACACCACACAAACACACACACACACACACACACACACACACACACACAACACACACACACACACACACCGCGCGCGTCGCAAAGACCGCAAACACAGGCACCACACACAGATACAGACCACACAGACAGCACACATATACACACATACGCACACAGAGAGTGTGCTGTGCGTGTGTGTGTGTGTGTGTGTGTGTGTGGGGGGGGGGGGGGGGGGGGGGGTAGAAAATGGGGAGGCGGGGGGTGGCGCACGCCAGGATAACGTTCTAATGAAGGGCAGAACAAGAAACGGGGAAGTATGTTTGAAAAGTGACAATAAGAAAGGGAAAAAATTTTATAAAAATTACCAATATAGAAGAAATCTCGGAGCCTATGCTTGAGCATCCAGAGAGGATTCAGTGTAGGTCCACAAATGTCAACAGTCTGGGGTTTCAGCTCTGCTGTTTACTAACCCTTGCTTGCCGACCACGTCAGTGCTGACAGTGACTCATAATAATGTGAAATGGAAGTACTTTGATCTCTCATGAGAGCAATCTCCCATCACAGATGTTAAAAAGATAAGGGTTATTGGTGCCGCCAAATAACACAACAGGACAAAGCACAATACATTTCGACCTCTTTGGGTCTTCTTCACGCAAAACAAATAACAGTTAGGACAAGAAAACGAAGAACGAGCAACTACGTCCTGACCAACACTGCAGTGCCTGTATCTCTCGGGCCTGGTTGACGCCAGGATATATTATGAAAGAAGCGTAGAGTAACAGCCCCTGTCATGCAGTCTCAGACTGGAATGGCAAATCCGTAGCATCATCTTCATCATCCTCATACTCATTGATCAGCATAAAAAAAGTCTTAAAATTCTGTTGCCCTTCATACCCTTCTCTTATGAGTGATGTCAGTTTCGATATCCTCTCCACGTCTGTGGCCTTGGTTTGATTCCGTCGTGTGGTCACCGGTACTGGCGAGTCCACGAGTGCTTGTCGTTGGACGGACGTGGTGGCCCCCTCCGGAGGGAGAGCTCACTCGTCACGCCGGCTCCGCGACTAAGCACTTATTGTCGTCAGTAGGGGGCTTAGTAGTGATGACCTGCGTATGTTGGACTCAGAACAGAGGCGCTAGACTGACCACCACCGAACGTGATTCGGCAGCAATACAGTATTCTCCTCCGGTGGGTTTTGCCTCTTGACGACTTGACATTGAGTTGCTCCCTGTGATTTGCCGGTGCCATGGCTGCGGTGGGACTGACCCAACTGTGTGGCTGCAGAACGGTTGGTTGGGATGAGCGGCGTGGGTGCGCTGCCACTTGAGATGTCACAGAAGATGTGAACAGACATTAAAAAAAAAAAGGGAAAGAAAAAAATTCCTCTGTATTATCGGTACTAGTGAAGTGTCAATTATACTTGAAGCGCCAGGTTGAATGTGCCATTGGTTTGAAGACCTAATACGTTTGGCGTGGTTTGAGCTCTCTGTCATGTATAGATGGATTGGGGGGGGTGGGGTGGAGGTTGAATCCGAAGGGCCCAGACAGGAGAGAACTGCAGTCATCCAGTTCAGACAGAATAACACAGGAATAACCAGTTACTACCCAGTGTGCGTAGACTGTGATTTTCTTCCCCTCAATTAACTGTATCCTCTCTGAACTCGAAACCCCTAACGAAATAACCTCTGACAGATGTGGTGATAATTTCTTTACTGTCAAGCGTGGAGTCGCATCGAAACCATGTTTTTCGGAACTGTCATAGAGGAAAATGTCAGAGAGGAAAATGTCACTCCATTGTGGTGATGGAGCGGTCTAAAGAACCCGGTGAGAAGAGATCCAGAGAATAGGGTTGCTTTCCATCTTGGTCAGCACTGGCTTTATCGTGTTGTTATGACCATTCAGGGGGACTTCATTGTCTATTGCCGCTCTGTCCGTCTGATCTGTCTGTCCTGTTCGGTCCTTTCTCGTTTCTCGTCCTCCTCTATGTGTGTTTTGTGTGTGGTGGTTGTGTGTGGTGTGTGTTGTGTTTGGGTGGTTGTTGTGGTGTAGCTACGCGGGCCGCGCGTGCTTCGTTATGCATGGTGTGGGTGTGTGGTACCTCTATCTATCTAATCTATCTCCCTATTTGATACCACATAGTTTGGTGTGGTTCGCCTTCCTATCTATCAGATTCTATTCTATCTATTTCTAATCTATCTAGCTATCCTAGCTTGCTCTGTCCTGCTGTCTATCTGTTGATACGTCATAGTTTTTTGCTTGGTTTCCCAGGCCATGTGCGGCACTCGAGGCAACAGGCTGGTTGATCAACTTGCCAAGGAGTGCCACAAGGAAAGGGTCGAGCAGACTGTCTATTCTCCTCACAACTGATCCTGAAACTACAGCCCAAGTTTATGTCAGGCATCTGCAAGAGAACTGTGAAGTTAGGCGGAACCGGATACCACCCATTCAAAAATCCATCCACACCTGAAAGAGTTTTACCAGTTTTCTGGGGTGGCCGTAAGAGCACACTTCCGCCGTTTGCACACATGCCACCTCCTTTTACACCCATTTCTTTTCTTTTCAAAAGCAGAAGAAGCCCGTGTGCATTCCATCGTCAGTAACCCTCACAGTGAAACGCTTCGTTTACAGTATTTTCGGACTGCTGACGGGAGACTATAAACTTATCACAGTAGCACTCACATAACCTTGTTCATAGATGTCCCACCTATGTGTCTTTTGAATTTCGAAAAAAAATGAACATCTTTCCTTTTTACAGGAAAAGATTCTGGACAAATCTTGCGGTGTGTTTTTATTTAGAACGTGAAATTTTTTTTAAGGGTTGTGTGAGATGAACTTTTGTTTTTTTTTCTTTTTTCTTTTTTATTTTTTTTTTCCAATGACTGATAGAGTTGACAGTCACCGCGGTGGGCAAGCCCTGATGCGGCCCTTTTGCGCGCTGGGCTATAAACAACATTTCCTTGACTAACATTCCTATCCTTCAGTCCCTCTATACTTCATCGTCGATCGCTCGATCTATCTATCTATCTATACTATCTAAGAAATCTACCGATTTATTCCATCTAACATCCTGCCTTATTCGGTATACGAAACATCTCTATCGTTTAAGCTGTCATGGTCTGGCTGTCTGTCTTCCTGTCCTGGTTCTGTGGTCTTCGTATTTTTTTGTCGGGTTCTTTCACGGTGTGAAGTGCTGTGCCTGGCATTTAGGAGACCAGTGTCCGCCTCATACGTTGTCCAGCACGGTGGTGCAGATTAACTTGCTTGCCCGTGGTTACCTCGTCTTTGATAGAAACACGGGATGTACCAGCCTTCCACAAATGCGAAGATGGCGGTCTTCCCCTGTGCACGGAAGTCTGCTGTCACTCCGAGTCTTCAAGACCTTCAAGCAGAGGGGG